>JZKD02S0506456.1:0-16881 GCA_000966675.3 Picea glauca | reverse complement strand
ATTAACTCTAGAATGATCATCAAAGACTGGATACATGCCCTCCAAGCTTCAAGTCATTCACTGACTTTGAGGTTGTCACCAATTTCTCTATTAGAGGGAGAAAAAGGATAAGGGTGGATGGAATGAAGGTTCAAGAGAGGTGCTTGTTTCATTTTTTAATGAGCTTGACATAGGAAAAAGAACTATGCTCAGGGCTCTGGGTTCAATCCCCAGATTGTTGTTTCATTTTTTAACGAGCTTGCTATAGAGAGGAAAACTATGCTCGAAGCTTCTATTTCATTTTTAAATGAGCTTGCCATAGAGAAGAGAAACTATGTTCGTGACCTCTGTTTCATTTTTTAATGATCTTGCCACAGAGAAGAGAAACTATGCTCATGACCTATGTTTCATTTTTTAACGAGCTTGTTACAGAGAGAAAAAATTGTTCTCGTGGACTCTTCGTGATCATGGTTTCCAAGAGAATAATGCTCTGGAAGGACACCATGTCAAGGGACAAAACTCGGGCATGGATTCCAAGATATCTTCACTGGATGGAAGAAAATCACTCTGGAAGGAACACATGTCGAGGGTTGCGACAGGGGTAAGAATATTAGGCTCTAATATCCCTACCGAAGAGATCACCATGTCATCTACCAGATCCAAATTGTCGGAAGTTGAAGGCATGGGAGACGATGGAAAATCGACATCAGGAGGGGAGATAGACTGTATATTTTCTCAAATTTCTTCACGAGGGGGGAGAGAAGAGGATCAATGATGGTTATCATCTCGAGGTATCTCGTCAATGCTCAACAGTCCCATAATAGATTCATCTGAGGGAAAAATTGGGGAAATGTAATCGATCGCAGACGACAAGGAACTTAATCGTGATGGCATTGAGTAATTGTCTAGTGCCAATAGATGTTGGTCATCTGAAGAGGGAGAAGCAGATTGGATAGAAATGTATGAGGTTTCGGCTGAACTAAGTGGCATGGTGTCACCTAGTGCATCGAATTCCAAAGGACTAGGTACAATCCAAGGGTCAGATGATTCCAAAGATTGGTAAGCCATGGTTGAAATCATATTGATGGTGGAAATATGATGTGTAGTCGGTGGAAGTGGTGTAGAGAAGGTACCCATGAGGCTATAATATTTTAGTAAGACAACACCAATGCTTTCATACGTGATCTTGTGGTCTCCCAAGAAAGGAATGTTGTTATTAGCGATATCATGAGCATCAGTCGTGCAGAAATCCAACTGATCAACAGTGACAATTTTTCCTTGATGAGAAAATTGTACACATCGAAATACCGATGAGGCAACGATAGTCATATCATAAAACCAACTTCTTCCAAGTAACAAGTTGTAACCGAGGGGAGCATTGACCACCTTGACATCAACAGTGACAATTTTTCCACCCAATTGGATGGGCAGGGACTGTAAGATCCCATGGGGATAAAAACCTCATCGATCGAAGGCATGTAACATCATTGGAGATTTGTTAAGTGCGAGTGATTTTAAACCTTTCCAACATGCTAAATACATGACACAAGTCGAGGCTCCCTTATCCAGAATATTTCGGTGGATTTGTTGAATGTGAACAAAAACATCAACTTGGAAAGCAAGTTGGTGGGAGATTTGAGATGCATAATTGTCTAGGTTAAACATGATATGGTTGGATGAATCAGGATCAACAGTTCTAATAGCATCCAAGAGAATTCTACTTTGACTAGGGCAGTACTATAGAACTTCTAATGCAGACATAGCACACGGTGCTTGAGCTAAATCTTCAACAATGTTGTAGTTCTGGGCGGCATGTGAACTAGGATTAAAGGTAGATTTGTGGATAGTTCTCTTAGGAGGGCATAAGATAGATTTGAATGTAGGTTTCTCAATTTGAAGTGGTCCAGATGGAGGATTAACCGATGGAGGACTAACGAAGGATGGTGATGAATCCGGTAAAGTACCAATACCATTAGTGTCTTTTCCTTTGTCAGGGTTACTTGGTGTGTCATATGTCTTAGAGAGAGTGGTCAAATTAATACCATTAAACATATAAATATGTTCACTCGTCGAGGCCTCATCATGATGATGGTTAGAATTTCCCCCAGGAGAGGGGGTTTGAGAAACCATAGATTGTTGTTGTGGAAAAGGTTGAGTAAGCACAATGGGTTGTGAATTTCCCTGGAAACATTTGGCCACTTCATTGCGATGTGGACAATATCGAGTGTAGTGATCATCACCACAAATGATACATGGTAATTTCAGTTTCCGTTGTGGTTGCTTTTCGGTAGCAAGTGTTTGAACTTGATTTTTTGGTTCATTGTTATTGGTATTTTTTTATTTATTTTTTGTCTTCTTCTTACCTCCAGATTGTTGTGAAGGGGAATATTGAACTGCATTCACCTCGAAGATCTAATTTTTGGGGGAGGTAGAGGAGAGTGTGGTGGATTAGGAAGTAGATTGATTTTTGACAAAACCGATAACACCGTTCGCATGAGATGAGGATGATGGCTTGGATGGATCGGTATTAGCTCGAGCAACATTCATAAGTAAATCATAAAAAGTACCAGATTATGAATAAACCAAATCTAAGTAATCATCCCAAGAAATGGTTTCTTCCTCAGTGACCGCGCCACCCATAGCGACATCGCGAGTGATTGGGGGTAAAAGTGATTTAGTAAACCATTTCGCAAATAATATGTCAGGAATGATTACTTTGATCATCCTTCGTCGTCATCTCCACTCATGAATATGGTCATAGATATGTACGGAATCAGTTTGACAAAGGGAGGTTAAGAGTTCAGTACCCATCTCATAGCGAATAGGTAGGTGAAAGTGCGTGAGAAAAGACAAGGAAAGGGAGTTGAAATCATGAAAAGAAGCACGTGGTAGTTCAATATACCACTTTGCTGCAGAGCCCGTAAGTGTTCGCTGGAAAAGACGAAAATGTATAGAATCATCCATGAGGGAGTTTGATGAAAACCACAAATGGAAATTCATCACATGGTTATTTGTATCTTCTCCAAATTTTCCGTCAAATTTTGGAATATCGGAAGGAATTTTAGCGGGAATAACTGGCCAAACCGGTGAATGAAAAATAGGATCATTAGTTAACCGAGAAAAGTCTAGGAGATTCAGAGCCGCAAGGAAAGGTAGTTATCGGTTAATTTGTCGATGATACTGGTGTGGAATAGGAACACTAGTAGGACCATAAACTGGGTTAGGTGGATAATTGTAACCAGTAGGTCCTCCTACATACAGTTGTTGTTGGCCAAGATAAGTAGGATTCAATGATGGTTGAGAAACATTTGCATAACCCGGTGGGTTCTGAGCATTATAAGCCGAGTGATTTTCTTTCCCAGAAAGAGGATGAACATTGTGCCCTTGAGGAGGGTAAGGAGTAGATCCCGGAGGTGGATACACATTAGACCCATGGGGAGGATAAGGTTGTTATCCTTGAGGACTCCAGGTGGTGTTCGGTATGCTGCCTGGATAAGGTTGTCCATAAGATGGTCCGGAAGGAAGAATATTTGATACTCCTCCTTGTGGGTTATGATATGAGTGCCCCCCAACATGGGGTTGGGTAAATGTGCCTCCGGAAGATACTTCCCAGGATTGTGAAGGGTTTCTGGCAGACGAAATTTCCCCCCCTACCAGTGGTGGATTAACGACTGGGGTATGACTAGCAAAGGGAGGTTGCCCTCTGGGAAGAACGTGAAAAGGGGGTTGTCCCCCGGGAGGGGTAGGCCTGCCATAGGATGATGGTATTCCAGGAGGGATAATTCCGCTAGATGGTGGTTTCCCTCTAGTCGGTTGTATTTGGTTGGCAAGGTTCTGCATTCTCGGGCGAAAAGATGTCCCAGCAGGATCGTGTAGAACATGTGGAGTTGTAGAGTGAAAGTTTGTAAAAGCGGGGGTAGGGATCAAAGTAACTTGGGAATGAGTAGACGTGATGAGTCCAGCATTAGGATAGACTTGTGTTGATGCAACAATAGGGTTAATGACCTGATCGATGGGGTGATTCATCGTTTGACCAGATGGCCCACTTTCAACAGGAGGGTCATGAGGATTAAAGGGTTGTCAAAAGGATTCAAAATTCTCATAGAGATCACATCTCGATGAAGTCCTCCATATAGAATGAGAAGGTGTGAGATTTGTATCTACTGCAGTGGTAGGATGAACAAGAGTCCTATACTCATCACCAAAGGTTGGTTCTGTGGATCCCATATATGTTTCAGTAAAATCTCTCTCAGGTAACTGTGGGACCTCTTCATCTATGACGTTCCCAAGGGAGTCTAAACAAAGAAAAAGTGGTTCAAGAGGGGTTACCGACACAAATGTAGTGAGAGGAGTGGGATTCTCAACCGTAACCAAAGCGCCTTCTGAATTGTCTAACGGAGGAGCAACAACACTCCCAACTTCAGATTGATTTTCTACCTCTCCACGGTAGTTGTCTTATGGAGGGTTTGGAGGTAAGGGTTAGTAGCCTTCCGGAGGAATCCCTTGCATCCTACGCGATCGACGAATACCTTTATCATCTATAGGATCAATTTTGGAGAATAACAGTACATGCTGAAAATATAGGGCCAACTAACAAAAAGAAACAGCATACACTAAAAGACTTCTAGGAATAAAAACCAAGCAAGCAAGACCTCTCTCGATGATCGTACTAGTTGGTGATGAAATCCAACATCATGTGATCAAGTCAAGAAGGGGATAGGATATGGCAGAATAGTTACAAAGGCAACCTGCTTAACGAACTTTCACCTTGGTGCAAGCTTCCACACAGTAATTGTGGATTTACCTTCCAAGGAGCCCGAGTGAATTTGACCAATGTCTATCCCAGGTACAGTGAGACTTCCCTTCACTGTCACCTCATGTAGGTACCTAAGGATTATGGCAACTAAGGACACCAACTCGTAGTCATCCCCTGGGCGGGTACAGTCGACAGTCCGATCCGAACGTATGGGCATGATAACAAGTCTGAAATTAACTCAAGAGGCTCCCACACATAATCGTGGGTATACCCTCAAGTAACCCCAAATATACGATCTGACCACTACAAACAGTTGAATCACGGAGGGACAATATCTGTAACTCACCTGAATGCGACCTTGTGTGTAACCCTTGTGTGAGAGGGGGATCCCAGAAAGCCTATACGACAATTGGATTTGACTCTCCCTATCTCAGGATGCTAATGTTTGTTTTGAAAACATTGGAGACTTGTACTCACAACCTAATCCAAAGTGATAATCCTAGTTTAATGCTGGTGGAAGACCCTAAAAACAAAAATGTTCTAGATAATTTTTAATTACCGCTGATTTTATGGCTGTTCTTTACTCAAAGGGTGTATGACAATAAAACTGATGGTATGATGACTCAATTCCAAAAAATGCACAAGAAGATGATAATAAATTTTTTCTTTCGATTAATGGCTATTTAAGGGAAAGAGAGAAAGTTGTTTTCACTATCAAACACTAATATGCAACATCCTCAATCAATTTGTTTCTCACTCAAATCCGATGCAATGCTAAAAATTTCAGAAATGCCTTCTAATATCCAAACCAATCACTAAAATATGTCCTTTTTCTTATATGCAAATGATAATCAAATGTAAGACTTCTAAATGTCAATCAGACTTTATGATTAAACAATCAGAAACAAACCTCACACACAAAAAAAAATACACTCTCGTCGTGAAATAGACAAGAAGGACAAAGATAACCAAATTGCAAACAAGAACCAAAAAAACTTTAAACAAAAGAGAAATGATGGAAAGTTGACCTCAAAGATCAAATGAAAAGGTTCATACACCCTTGGATTCCTCACAAAAGTTTTCACTCAGTCATATAAAGGAGAAGAAAACAACAAGTTAACTATAGGTCACTAAAGACAAAGGGTGGCTTCAAGGCAAGAAAATAAAATGTCAAAATCCCAAACAAAAGAGGATGGATTATCAGAAATAAGGGTGTTTGAAAGCCAATATCAATATGAATTGAGAGTATGGGACCCTGAGCAAAAGCCAAAACCAAGAAATAGCTTCAGAAGATGAAAATTCTGGAGAATTTCTCACAAAAATGGGGTAGTGCTCTGGTGTAAGGGGCACCAGAGAATTCCAATGCTCTGTGTAAGGATAAAGGGGAGTGCTATCACTCTGACAACAATAGGGGGGGAGTGCTCTGCTCCAAAAACTCAGAAACAAAAAATCCAGAAACTCAAAAAATCAAGGAAATTCAGTCAATCAGGTTGATCACGATGACATAAAGAGGAAATCAAACAAATATAAGAATCAACATGATAATGTGGAGAATATCAAATCAGTGGGAAAAGGGTCAAAACAAGATCTGGGAAAGGAAACAAGAATCAGAGCTCCTCCCTAGTATGGTCTCCAATTTCTGTAGAAGGTGAATCCCCCTGCGGAAAAGTGGATTCCCTCTTGGCCTCTAGACTCCTAAGGCCAAGACAGAAAATTGCTTAACATGGACACTGACTTCCTTTTAGATCTAATCAATCTAATGAATGAAAGAGAAGGAGAAAGATATGTACCTTGTAGCGACGTTTGTCCTTGCAAAGTCCTAGCTGATCTTTGATCCCGAGCTCCCTGACAGATCTTGTAGGACAAACAAAGGTACAAAAGACTTCCTACTCTACTAAGATTATCTCAAACATAGATCCATCTACTGCAAAAAAACTCATATGGAACAAGCATAAGTTTGAAAGAAACATGCCAAGCACTGATTATTAATAAGAACAAGTAAAAGTACTTACAATCCTTTGAATGAAGGTGCAAAAGCTTCTTGCAGTTCTCCTTGTCCAACCCCTTTGATCAAATAATCTCCACTGATTNGGATAAGTTGAGGATTCCTCTCCTTTAGTTGAGGATATTACCTAAGATCATGCCTTGACCATCTATTCGAATCCAACTACCTTCAGGAGTTGAGGGATTCTTCCCTGATTTGCCACAACAAACCCAAAATTTGCTAAAAAAAAGGGTAGCGCTCCCCCAAAAGGGTGCACAGGGCACTCAATCACTCCCCCAAAGAGGCTCAGAGAGTGCCAACACTCCCTGACAGTGGGTAGGGGAGCGCTCCTCTCCAAAATTCAATTTTTGAGTTTTTTTCCATGGCAAAAGGTTTGTACTTCCTGTCAAGTGATTTCTCTTCTTCCAAACTAACCTTTGAGGTGTATTAAGTGTCTTTATGATGTCATTAGAGGCACGACATATGCAATATGGCAGTATGATGTTTGTGACACTTTCAACACTTGTAGTCAAGATGCGACACTTACAACACTGGTAATGAAGACACTTGCGACACTATCGAAGTGAGTAATTTTGAGGTGTAACAATAGTCAAATATAATAATATATAATATATAATATAATTTATTTCCCAGGAAAAAAACATACCTTCTATGTTAGCATAAAATTTAAAGTACATTCCAAATGCATTGAATTCACAAAGGGAAAAAAAACTTGTATAAAGATGGTGCTTGGAAAAAGGAAATCCCCCTTCAAAAGTATAAAGTTTTTTCAACAAGTTCTGAAAAAAGTATCGCAAAAGGAGTTTTCACATAGTATAGACTCGGTAGGAAGTCCCCAATGAAAGTGTTTTCAAAATAGTACAACACCCATAACTAAAACCTCAAGTATATATTGAACTCACCATATAATTCCAATCACAATAGGAATTCCACCGATCATTAAAGTTTTTTTCATTTTGGCCAATAAGGACATTGTCCTTATACTCTTTAGTGATGAAAAAACACAAATTTAATTGCAATGCCTCCTTGGATAGTGAATATTCTTGTTCATTTTTGTCTCGATACACATGAGTAAAATAAATCTATTGAAACTGGCCCACAGACTCCTTCAACTACAAAGTTGTATTGATAAAACCCATATTACTTATTTGTCCATTATTTTGTATCCACTGGATTACCATTTTAGAGTCACCATATACCTATAAAATACAAACTTATCTATTGATAGAAATATGTAATAGAGTGCACAATGTGTTCAACTCCGCAAAGTTGTTCGATCCTTGACCCAAATAATATTTTCCAAGTAAATAATGAGTATTGGAAAGGTGAAGAGAGAAGCCTAGACCACAATGAATTCCCTCCTCCTAACTCTACCCATCAAAGAAACTCCACACTTCCCTTTATTGATCAAATAACCCTCAGAGGAGCAGGGATGAACTGTCTTGGGAGGATGACTTTGAGAAAGAGAATTTTCCAAATCCCTTATTGCAACCAGAGTTGGAGGAGACAAATTATATTCAAATAATATTTTATTATGTGCTAGCCAAGTACCCAAATACACAACAATTGGAAGGGATCTATGTCCCTTTAACAATCTATTTTCATAATACCATTTAAAACACTCCATTATGGATCCCAAACGCCATTGGGAATTCCCATGCATGATAATTCATAGGTTATCATGCATGAGAAAAATACATAGTGATTTCCTAGCTAGGGAATTACCAAAATAGTAAATATTATTGAGATCCCAACCCCCACTTCCCCTTGGAAAAATCAATTAACTTCCAAATCACAATATGTGAGCCTGAATATTCAACTCTACCTTTCCATATATAATTGAAACCTGTTCTTCATATTTTTTTAAGAATTTCTTTCGAAATTAGAGCTAGGAGGCGCCAATACACTAGAATGGATTCTAAAACATATTTTACCAGGATTAGTCGACCACCTCGAGATATCCAACGGTTGCACTATAAATTGATCTATTTTTCAATTATTAAGAATAGTCATTTCTAGTCTGATATGATATATTTATTTGGATTGATATAATATCATATGTATTTGAACACGTCTCTTAATTAATGTGCCTATTAGCCAAAATTATTGGTCACCAATATTCTAGATGCTACCACATAATCAAGGAAATAAATAGTCAGATTTTCCAAATTTACCTGCATCCTTGTAGCCCCGAAGAAACTTGATATTATACTATTATATTGATGAACTTCCATTATATTACATAGATAAAAAATAAGCACGTCATCAACAAACAATAGATGAGTAAGGTTAAGATGATGCCTAATAGAAATCCCCCTGATGAGATTTGAATGTTTGGCTCTGAAAATTAAATGACTTAGTCCCTCAACTATAAAACGGAAAATACAAGGAGACAATGGGAATCCTTGACAAAGTCCTCAGGAGGATTTGAAGAAATTAGATCCATCCCCATTAATTGAACTACAAAGGATGAATTCATAACACAATACATTATCCAATTTACTATCCTCAAATCAAACCTAATATGAAGTTTAGATGAAGGAAAGTCCAAGAGGCCCAATCATAAGATTTAGAGACATCAAGTTTTACAATTGCAATGGGACTACCCATATATTTTATTGAGTTCACTCCAATGGACTCATGAATCGATCATCCTTTTAAAAACTAAAATTGTTCCGATGAGATCACTCTCGACAAGAGAGTTTTTTTCCAAACAACAATGGTCTTAGGAATGTTTTTGTACAAACAATTTCATAGTGAGATAGGCTAGAAATCATTGATATTTTGGGGCACATTTACCTTCGAGACTAGATAAATGAAAATAGAGTTAAAAAAAACATGGTTCATCCCTGCCTACCTTACCTGTTCCACCACCCTAAGTAAATATGCACCAACTAGATCAAATAAATGTTTAAGAAATTCAATAGTCCATCCATATGGCCCTATGATTTTTGCCTTGTTGAACGACTTCATAACTTAAAGAAGTTCCATTGATGAAATTGGCCAAAACAATTCCTCATTTTCTTCAACCTCCATAAGGCTAGGAAATTGTGCAAGGAAAATGAACATGTCCCCAATGTTCTCATGTTCCAGAGCTTGGAAATGTTCCTCAAAGTGTGAGACTCCTAATTTATCCAGGTCTAATAACCCATTCACTTTATTCCTTGAGCCATCAATGATCTCCCATATGGTATTATAACTTTTTTGGTGATTGGAAAATGAATGGAATAACTTAGTATTATGTTCCCTTGCCTCCAACCATAGAGCATGACTCTTCAAGCTCCATTCCCTTTCTTGATCCAACAATGGTTTTAACTATCAACTCTTGATCTTTCACAACTAATCCCTTAGGTCAAGAGACATCTTCCCAATAAAGTCAAAAATAACTAAATCGTCCTCAATCCTCCTAATCTCCTTAGAACTTTAATTCATTTTTTGATGGGCCTAACCAACCACCTTTCCTTTAAGCTCAAATAAGTTGTGGGAAAATTGGGCATAGGAAGAGACACCAGAGTCAAGTTGAAAAGGTATCTAATTTTCCCAGATTAGAGACCATAAATCATCCTCTTATCTCTAACGTGGGTTGTATTTAAATGGAGTACTTTGATCCCCATTCCCAATTTCAAGAAAGATAGGAAAGTGATATGAAAAACATAATTTTTCCAATCCAATACCTATACCAAACCACCATATGAATTAGTGACCGATGAGAAAGAAAACAGTCTAGATGTTTAGCAATAACATTCTCACCCTATCAATTATTGGTCCAGGTAGGAACAATGTCAACAGGTTCCAAGTTTATCCAACCTACTCTTTCAAACCTATCGATAAAAAACTACAACAAACTATCTTCATGGGCATGGGAGCCCAAAATATTTTCTCTTCAAATAGAGAAGTTTAAATTTCCCCCAATAATAAGAAAAATATATAAGTTGGTCCCAGAATATTTCCTTTCCCACATAGGGCCTGTAAAGTTTTAGAATGGAGAATGATAAATCCAACTCGCGACTATGGACCTCAGGCATGAGACCCAAAGGCACTACATATGAACTTTTTAACACTAATGACTTATTAAAAACAAATATTTGACCCCTAGAAATACCCAAGGAGTTTGACCCAACAAAATCCCAACCTTTTAGGATCTTTCCAACCTCATGGACAAAAAATTCACAGGCACCCATGGTCTCCTAAAATAAAACAATGTTGGGTTTCTACGACTCCACCAAACGCTTGAGGGAGGATTTTTTGGATTGCCCGTCCATTCCAAAAATGTTTAGAGATAAAATATTCATGAGAGAGATATATTGGGGGTTTTCATGGCTCATACCCCATAAATAACATGTTTTCAAACATGTAATATTTCTTGAGAGGCATTTTATTGAGCAATATGAATAGTCGACTTACGACCAGCTTTCGTAGGACCCCAATATTTAGGAAGATCTAGGACCAGACACCTGGATACCTGAGGAGTCATGTGTGGTCGAAGAAGATAAGGATCTCTCCTATAAGTGTTGTAAGAAGAGGAATGAGACTTAATCAGGATCTATCATGAGGTGGAAGGCGTATGGGCCTAGTAAATCTAGGGTCAACCAAAAGGAACAAAAATTGTATAAACTTGACCCACCACTTTTTATTAAGTAATTTCCTCTAGTGAATCAAAATCCAAGTGAGAAGGCTCAGATAAAATCCTTACCTGGGAGATCGAAGAATCCTTACATGGAACATGGAAGAATCCTTACCCAGGAGATTGACCAACTGAGTGGATTCGTCCCACATTGATTCAAGGTGATCCCACTGCGAATAAGAAATGTTTAGGTCGTCGAAGAAGTCCCATTGAGAATCTAGTACCCATGATGCCATTGACAGAGGAAAAACACCAACTTTATTTGAATTCTCCTAAGTGCCTAAAATACCCATGACTCCATTGAAACCTTCCTTCAAATATGAATGAGATGAAAAATATTGTGACACAAGCTTCTCCCCCTCAGAACCGAGACCAAATTGGCCACTAGTGTCATCAGGCACCCTTCTAGAAGGATGCACCCATTTTTCCACTACCTCTTAAACTTTTTCTCTACTAGCCACATCCTCTATAACACACCCCAGACTCACTTCTTAGAATATGTCAATAAAAAACTCGACTTCTGTCAAATATTGGAATTTTGAACTTTCTTTAATTCTATCTATCAATTACTCTATACCATTTATTAATTAATTATGGACTTGTTTAAGGCTCATATCCTCTTATATTAAGCTTTGAGACTAATTAATAACATACCCAAGTATTTTTCTAAGACTCTGATACCAACACAATTAATATTCCTTGCATATGAAACAAATATACAATCCTAACAACGTACATTCCATGCATAATTATTTACAATTACAATATAACGAAATTAAAGATAATACACAAAATAATCAACATGTAAACACACATTAAAGAACACTTATATTTTGTTGGAAATCACCAACTTGTCGCAAACATAAGAAGTTTGATCCAAGTGCATATCAGTGGCCACCCACCTATTCTAGATAGATCACATACAACTTTCATATTGGCAGTTATATTTTTCATTTTGGCATTTTTTTTTACAGATTTTCGAGTCCCAAACTTTCGGGGCCAATTTGAGGACCTAAACGACATTATTTTGGACTTTTGGGGGCCATGGTTTCCATGGGAATACCATGACCCTCAGTGTAAGTTGTAATTCTCCAATAGACCTTCCTGACAAGGTATTAAATTCCTAAAATGGAGATCATATGCAAACATTACGACCATGGGAAGTTGATGTACCAATTTACCCCAAAGGGGCCCACACGACTTTTGGCGCTTCATCTTCCAGGGTTAGGTTTTTTTATTTCTAGGGTTTTGGGATTCATGTTTGATGTAAAAAAGGCCTTTGGAGCCTCATTGTACTCATATTATTTTGAATGATTGAAGTCCTCACATCTCTTCTTAAATATAAGATGCCAACATTCTAGGAAGATTATTTCATTATGCATTTTACAGTTTCAACATATTTCTTATTTAATAGAAGTCAAGTTTCACTGTATCTATGTTATTATTCATCGTGTCTCTGTGTTAATATTAATAATCTATGTTTTCATTTCATTCCTCTCATAAATCCGGATCAGCGGTTTCAAAGCGGTCTGCTCCTTGTCATTTTTAGTGCATGTCCTCGATGAGTTCAGGGTATAGAGAGTTGGGTCTCGAGCTTATTTCTATTGAGGACAACTGCTCTCGCACACCCAAGAAACCCTCCATGGTAGGAGAAAATAAAGACAATGAGACAAGAGACGATGAGACAAGAGATCCTTTCAAAATGTTTCTCGAGGAATCCATCAAGCGATGGAGGAATGAGATGATGGACATATTTGCACAATTCCTTCGACAACTCCCGACAACTGACACATCTACCTCAAGCGGAGGTGATGCCCCCTTCAAGGTACAGATCAATTTTGGTATTCCTATATTTGAAGGTAAAATAGATGCATATGATGTAGATAAATGGTTAAACCTTGTAGAATGGTATTTTTCTGTCCACAATTTTTCTGATAGAGAAAATATTACATTTGTGCTCCTCAAGTCTGCCCCCCATGTCAAAGATTGGTGGGAGACTTTCTATGATCAAAAGGAAACAAAGGAATCTACATTATTTATAGTTGCATCCACTTGGGGTTCATTCATGGATGTTATTAAGAAACAATACTACCTTGTTGGATGTTATGATGAATTTTATACAAGATGGACCACACTGCGGCAGGAAAGAAACCAAACAGTGCCAGAGTTCACCAATGTCTTCCATACCTTGCACACCAAGCTGGGTATCAAATATTTTGAACTACATATGGTGCTCAAGTACTGCGACAGTCTGCATAGATACATCTAGATAGAAATGGAGTTTCTGGACATCTCTTCCTTGGGCGCTTCCTATCGTATGTTGTCAAAATTGAGCAGAATCTTAAACAAAAGATGCGACAATTTGGGTCTAGGGACACCTCATAGCAAAATGAAGTCTAGGGAATCCCCAAACCACATAAAAAGGGAAAATAAAATATGGATAGACTCAGGAAAACCAGTCTAATCCACAAACAAAGAAGGACAATGGAAAGATGAAGAAATACACTAGGAAGTGGTGCTACTTCGATAAGAGCCCCTGGAATAACATTGTTTATTGCTTCTCAAAATAGTCATTGGTGGCTAAGGTAAAAGCCTATAAATAAAATGTTGGTTATGACTAAGAGTCAAAACTAGAAAATGGGAGTCAAATTATTGACGTGGAATCCAGTGCCACCAATGCTACCACCAAGATCTAGCCCAATGAACCCGATGAGCCAGAGTAAGGAGAGTGCCTATTTCATTCACAAATGTGGGTGAAGAGTACTATGTTTCACTTCATCATTGATAGTGGTATAAAAAAGAACCTCATCTCAGTGAAGGTTGTCAAGTGGTTGGCCCTGCCAAAAACGCCACACCTACAACCATACACCAATGGATGACTCTACCAAGGAAGCAATTTTCGCGTTAGCCAACAGTGTCTCTTGTCCTACGACATCAAGCCCTTCAAAGATGAGGTATTGTGTGATGTTTCTCCCCTTGAAGTTTGTGATGTTATTTTGTGCCAACCTTATTTATGGAAACATCATGTCGTATATTAGTCTAGGCCTCACATTTTTATTATTACTTTGGATAGGAAATTGTATAGGATACCCAAGGTAGTCCTACCTACATCCATTTCCTTGATCTGTGCCAAGAAATGTAGGAAGGTTATCTCTCAGACCGGAAAGTTTGCCTTCTTCATGATTTGCTCTCAAAGTGAGTGAAAGGTTACATCGACATCCATGGACTTCATGACTGATCTCTCCATGCAGCAGAAGAAAGTGGATAAGGTCATGGAAGAATAGAAAGACATATTCTCCTCACCCACTGGGGTGACTCTATATTTTTAGGTCAATCATTCAATTGATCTAACCCTTGGTGCACCACTACCCAATGGGATAGTCTATCACCTCTCTCTGTTAGAAAATGAGGATATTAATCTTCAGATCCAAGAAAAAATCTAAAAGGGGCACATCTGACCATCCAATCACCATGTGGAAGCCTAATTGTTCTTATGAAGAATAAAGATAGGACCTAGCGACTCTGCATTGATTACCGAGCCCTAAAAAAAATCATAGTCAGGAATCGGTACTCGATTCCCCAAATTGATGATCTCCTTGACCAACTCAAGGGGGAAAAATACTTTAGTAATATTGATCTGAAGTATGGATACCATTAGGTCCCAATAGAGCATACAAATGTATGGAAAACTACCTTCAAGTCCAAATAAGGTCTTTTTGAGTGGTTGGTCATTCCCTTTGGGTTGATGAATGCCCCAACAAATTTCATGAGGATGATGGATGATATCTTGTGGAATTTCACCAATTCTTTTGTGGTGGTGTATCTAGGTGACATCCTCATCTACAATAAGAATTGGGTGGAACACTTGCAACATATTTAGCACGTTCTGCATACTCTCTGGCAACACAAGCTATATGCAAATTTGGAAAAAATATCCTTCGGCATGGATAGGGTCCAGTACCTATTATAAATTTTTGATGATCATGGGGTGAATATGGATCTATCCAAGATCTAGGTCATTCACGACTGGCCGGCACCAAGCACACTCACTAAGCTTCAGACATTTTTAGGCCTTGCCAATTTCTATTGCAGGTTCATGTTGGGATTCTCCCATATTGCGTGGGCCCTTAGCCAAGTAACCAGGGGTGGTGGTAAGACAAAGTTCGTGTGGGTTCTGTCACAAAAAAAATAATTCAATGATTTGAAGCAACACTTGTGCTCAACCCCAATGATCTCACTACCTGACCTACAAAAACCCTTTGAGATCGAGACAAATGCTTTAGACTATGATTTGGGTGCAGTTCTCACTCAACATAGAAATGTAGTGGCCTATTATAGTGAGACACTATCTAATGTCATCTGTAAGTACCCTACTTATGAAAAAGAAATGGATTCATGTAGCACAGCCATTTCGGAACTCTGGGCTTACTCGCACTCGGATACCCATTTGTACACACCATTTGTACAAAGCTCATGCAGATATCATATATCCCATGCATTTAAACAAATAAACACATTTAACTCAGAGCTTAAACGTATCATTACTGCTATAATTAAACAATCCATAGCATTCCATATTAATTCGTATACACAGCGGAAAACATGATAACATTTATAGTAGACATGATAAAATGTGATAAAAAATAGTTAGACACTTATCTTGTAACAATGGTGGGATCCACCAACCAAATGCAGTCCTTCCACGAACCTCCCACCCTTAGACCGCACTGCTCATCAACTCAGCAGTGGGTCACCCCCGAGCTAGGACTAAGCTTCACCCCAAGGCAAGGAATCTAGGCTCAGACTGAGGTTACAGGGAAAACAGTCACACACAACCACAAGGACAGAATGCTCTCCCAGGAATCTCCCATGCTCACTGCCCACATACCCTCGTTCCCCACATGCCTATTCCACCCTAGGAGAATGCACCTTCTCTGTCACCTGGACAGTCCTTCGGCTACCAATATCCCTTACCTTGGGTTATAGGAACAGACCGGACTGGAAGTCTCCGGGCTCTATGGCAGCTACAGGGTTCCTTCCAGGAGTTCTCTCCTTCCCCTGCGCACTCTATCACCTGGAGGGAGTCACTCACAGGCCAACAAGCCTCATGCAGTCCAGTACTGCGTAGTCTCAACAATCCCATGGGAAAACAGACACAGGCTTTCCAAAAAATGGTTCGACAATCACAGGATGGCTTCACAGTCACGGCTTCGGAACAGGGAATGCTCACATAGGCTCGCTCAGCTTTCCCGAACAAGCAAAGACTCTTCCCTGAGGTCAACACAGGCTTCTCATAGGCTGGGGTTACACGCATGGGATTTCTCAAAATCAGACATAGACATTCAAGTCACAGGGTCTCACAAAGGTTCTCTACAAGAGTCGGGTTAGTCATACTGCTCAGAGCTCCGTACGTGTTCAGACAATCCGGTGGAATGGGAATCGAACCTTCTCACGGCTCACCCTGGCCGTTTTATTCACATGCACCAGGGTTGACACTTGTCACCCATGGAACTGCAT
>JZKD02S0506434.1:0-16881 GCA_000966675.3 Picea glauca | reverse complement strand
CCACCCACCTTTTCCAACTGGCTCAAAATAGTTTTCTGGCAATTTTGGTAATTTACTATTTTTAGCAGTTTTTAACTTCCGGGGCCATTTTGAGGGCCTAAATGAAGGTTTTTCATGATAGAGTTTCTCAATTATAGCCAAAGGCTCTGATTTATCCCCCAAAATTAATCTCATCGATGATACCTTTCGAACAAGCTATCGTGCGCCCCAAACGGAGATCGTATGCCAAAGTTACGCCCTCAAGAAGTTGATACACCAAACTACCCAAAACGGGGTCCACAAAACTATTGGATTTTCATCTTCTGGGGTTAGGGTTTTGTATTTTCTTTATGATAAAAAGGCATTTGGAGCCTCATTGTAAAATCATCTTCTTGTGAATTCGAGTAGAGGACACATCTCTTCTCAGAGATAAGTTTCCACCATTCTAGCGAGTCTTTCACTCTATATTTTACAGTCTTTGTACATTTTTCGCTCATTAATAGAAAATTGTGTATTATTGTATCTCTGTGTTTATGGTTGCATATATGATACATTTCTATTATATTATTGGATATCCAAAATATCTTTGTACATTTCTTTATTATATCTCCACTCTCATTTCGTGCTGAAAATAATCTGGATCACAACAACGCATCATGAAGATGGAAATTAGAAACAACTGTGTTTGCGCCCAACATTTGGTAGGTGGTGTAAAAGTATGGGTATGTCTCATAGATTTGGGTCCATCCAAAGGTCTCATGGTTGCAAGTGTCTAGCATCATGGTGAGTGTCATGACTGGCGGTCTCCTGAGGAAATCAACAACGTGGTTGGTGCTTCATGTTTTATAATTGATGTTGAGGTGGAATTGATGCAAGTATGTGGACCACTTCTGATGGTGGTAATTCTACAATTTTCCTTATGTATTCATGAAAAACAATGGCTAATGATCAGTGTGGATGATTTTCTCCTTCCCAAGAATGTAATGCCTCCACTGGCAGCAATCTTGCACATTGGAGTACATTTATTTTTCATAAGTAGGTTGCTTACGGACAACATCTGATAGTGTATTACTATGATAGGCCACGGGGTGGCCATGCTGAGTGACAATGGAACCCACAACATAGTTGGAAGCATCTGTCTCGATCTTAAAGGGATGTTGTAGGTCTGGTAGTGAAAGTATTTGGGATGAGCACAAGCACTGCTTCAAATCATCGAACACTTGTTGTTGGGACCGGCCCCACACAAATTTCTCCTTACCACCACCCCTAGTTACTTGGCTGAGGGCCCATGCAATATGGGATAATCCCAACACAAACCTATGGTAGAAATTGGCAAGGCCCAAGAAGCTCTGAAGCTCAGTGTGTGTGGTTGGGGTTGGCTAGTTATGGATGACTTGGATCTTAGCTAGATCCACATGTACGCCATGTTGATCAATGATGTAGCCTAGGTAATGGACCCTATCCATACCGAAGGAGCATTTTTCCAACTTGGCGTATAGGTTTTGTTACCGCAGTGTGTGCATAACCCACTGAATATGTTGCAAGTGTTCTGCCAAAGCCTTGTTGTAAATGAGAATGTCATCCAGATACACCACTATAGAAGTATTGGTGAATGGTCACAGGATATCATCCATCATCCTCATGAAAGTGGATGGAGCAATTGTCAAACCAAATGGAACAACCAATCATTCAAAAAGATCTTCCTTTGACGAAGGAGGTCTTCCATACATTTGTCTGTTCTATCGGGACCTGGTGATAGCCAGACTTTAGATCAGCCTTACTGAAGTATTTTTCCCCCGTGAGCTGATCAAGGAGGTCGTCGATTCAGGGAATCAAGTACCATTTTTTTACTATGATTTTATTCAGGGTCTGGTAATCAATGTATATTTTCCATGTTCCATCTTTCTTTTGTACCAACACAATTGGGCTCCTGCAAGGTGATGAGATGGGACGGATGTGCCCCTTGTGGAGAAGTTCTTGGATCTATCACTTTAACTCCTCATTCTCTAATAGAGAGCAACAGTATATTGTCCCATTGGGAAACGGTGCTCCAAGGTTTAGATCGATGGGGTGCTTGATCTGACAGTGCAGAAGTACCCCGGTAGGTGAGGAGAAGATATCCAAGTATTATTCCATGAGCTTATCCACTTTCTTCTATTGTTTGGAGAGGTCGGGCATGGAGACCCTGGATGTGGTTGCGATATTTCACTCATTCTGAGAGTGAATCACAAAGAAGACAAAATTTCATGTCTGAGAGATTACCTTCCTACATTGCTTGGCAGAGATCAAGGAAATAACACTAGGTGGGATTGTGTTGGGTATCATGTACAATTTCTTATTCAAATTAATAATAGCAATGTGAGGCCTAGACTCGTATACAACATGGAGTTTCCATAAATATGGTTGGCCCAAAATAACATGACAAACTTCGATAGGGAAAACATCACACAATACCTCATCCTTGAAGAGCTTGATTTTGTATGACAGGCGACATTGTTGGATGATGCGGATGTCGCTTCCTTGGAGGATCCATCAGATGGTGTAGGGTTGCGGGTGCAATGTTGTCAGCGGGGTGAGTCTCTTGATAGCCTTTGCTGAGATGAGGTGCTTCTAGATACCACTATCAACAATGAAGTGCAGCGGGGTACCCTTCACCCACATATATGAATGAAAAAGGTGCTCGCCTTCCTCTGGCTCATCTAGTTCATGAAGTTGGAGCTTGGTGGTAGCAACGATAGAACTAGGTTCTGTGTCAATGATCTGTCTCCCCCTTTCTAGTTCTGACTCAGATTCGGAACCCACATCTGATTCATAGGATTTCACCTCAGCCACCAGCGACTGCTTTGAGCGGAAATTAGCAGTGTTATGCCAGGGGCTCTTATGGAAGTCACACCACTTCCTGGTATATTTCTTTGTCTTTTTGGCATCCTTCTTTGCTTGAAGCCTAGACTAGTTTTTCTGAGGCAGTCCATATTTTCTCTGTCCTTTGTTCTACAGGTTGGGGCCACCCTTTCTTGGCTTTTGTTGTGAGGGGTTCCCAGGACCAAATTGTTGCGTCTTTTGTTTGAGCTTTTGCTTGATTTTGACGTCATATTGGTAGGTCACTCCCAAGGATGAAATGTTGAGAAAAAAATGTTCGGCCTGGATGTATCTATGCAGACCGTCGCGATACTTGAGCACCAAATATCTCTCAGAATCTTTGATACCCATCTTGGTGCGCAAGGTATGGAATATATTCGTGAACTCGAGTACTGCTTGGTCTCTTTCATGCCACAGTGTGGTCCATTTTGTGTACATGTCATCATAACTTCCAACATGGTAGTATTGTTCCTTAATAGCATCCATGAAGGACTCCCAGGTGACCGTAACTGTAAATAATGAGGATTCCTATGTTTTCTTCTTCTCACAGAAATTTTCCCACCAATCTTTGATATTGGGAACGAATTTGAGGAGCGCAAAATTAATCTTTTCTCTATTCGAGAAGTTATGGATAGATAAATACCCTTCTAGGATATTAAACCATATGTCGACATCATCGACAACTATATAACCTTAAAATATAGGAATATCAAATTTGATTTGTACCTTGAAGGGGGTGGCGCCTTCGTTTGAGGAAGAGGTTTCGCTTGTTGGTAGTCGCCGAAGGATTTGCGCAAAACTATCCATCATCTCCTTCCTTTGTTGCATGAGGGATTCCTCAAGAAACATTTTGAAGGGATCTCTTGTCCCATCATCTTTCTTTTCTCCTGCCATGAGAGGTTTCTTGGGCGTGCGAGATATTTCATCCTCAAGAGAAACAAGCTCAAGACCCAATTCTTTGTACCCTGACCTCGTTGGGGACATGCATTAAGAATGACAAGGAACTGGTGGCTTTGATACCATTGATCCGGACTTTATGAGAAGAACCAAATGAATACAGATTATTATCAAAATATACTTAACACAAAATAACAGATATACAGTAAAATTGGTTTCTATTCAATAAGGAAATAAGTTGAAACTTTAAAATGCAGATGCGGAAAACAATCTTGCTAGAATGGTGGCGGCTTATCTCTGAGAAGAGATGTGATGGCTATGCTCATTCGTAAGAAGATGATTACAATGAGGCTCTGAAATCATTTTTACAATAAAAAGGAATGTCAAAAAACCTAGACATTCAAAAACCTAACCCTAGGAGATGAAGTGTCAAAAGTCATGCAGGCCCCATTTGGGTAAGTTAGTACATCAACTTCTCGGGGTCATAACTTTTGCATACGATCTCCATTTTAGGTGCACGATAACCCGTTAGAAATCTATCTATCCGAGAAATACACATGTTGTTTTAGACTCTAACTCCATTTACCATCTAATTGTGGCGAGCCCTAACAAGCCCTAAAAATGTTGTTTAGGGCCTTAAAACGGCCCCGGAAGTCAAGGACCCAAAAACTAGGAAAAAACTGCCAAACTGGAAAACTGCCAAACTGAGCCAGTTGGAATCGGTGAGAGGCCACTGACATCCATATGGATCATTCTCTAGTAGCTACAAGGCCAAATTCATATAGAATAAGGTGACAGAAAGGTTGATTATCATTTCTAGAATGGTTTACTCTATAAGCTTGACAACCTCTATGTTCCTAAAACGATTGTAGCTTATCAAAGAGGCTAACACCTCCAAGATTGTGGGACATTTTGGTGTTGGGAAGATAATTTCCAACTTACAGAGGTATGTGTATTGGCCCATAATGCATTAATATGTAGCAAGATATATTAGAGGATATATACTTTGTTGTACCAACAATCCCAACAATAGGAAGCAAGGTATATACCATCCCTTACATGTTCCCACTCGAACTTAGGAAAACATTTCTGTCAATTTTGTGGGAATTTTACCAACCACACAGAAGGGACATGACTATTTATTTATGGTAGTTGATAGGCTCAAAAAAATGTGCATTATCATGCCTTGTAAAAATATCATCAAGGGATAGGATCCAACAAAATTGTTCTTTGAATAGGTCTAGGTGCACTTTGGGATACCAAGGAGCATCATCTCATATAGAGATACCATATTTCTCATTGCGTTTTGGACTACATTGTGGGAGAAGATGGACACTAAGTTGAATATGTCTACAACATTCCATCCACATATAGATGGGAAAACGAAAGTAGTCAACAGGACATTGGTGCAACTTTTGAGGGGTTACAATCATAAGTATCCAAAGATCTGGGATGAAAATATGATGTATATACAACACTCTTATAACAGAGTAGTCAACACTTCTACTGGTAAGTCATCTTTTGAAATTTTCTTTGGGTATTTTATGTCAGGTTGTTGTATTAAAGATTTTAATTACCTGAAAACACTAAATTGTCAAACCACGGTAAGTGAACTTAGAGCTGCTACACTATATGTGCTGGTAAGATTCTAACTTCTACCTAAAGGTTATTCTGAGAAGAAAACATAAACTTACTCTTATAAACTGAATCCTAATGATTACCTTAAAACTAATCATATCTTGTCTAATTAATCAAATGGAAACAATTTTGAGTTAATCAAATGTATTTATGTTCCTAATCTAAAGAAATCACCCAAGGCTATCTACCATTATATTAAACATCTAATCATCAAAATATCTATCTGAACCATAAAAGAGAGAACATTTTAAAAACCTCTTATTTAATCTAAATATCAAGCAGTTCTAAATCTAACAAAGGTGAAACTAATAAATGTCCTATTTTACCCTACAARTWYTGGAAGCTTCCTTTAACYAGACCATAAKCTAGMTACCCWAACAAAAYWRAGTAAGTCTAAWCTCAAATTATCTTCAAATCATGATCAAACTAGAAACTGGAAAACAGAGCAAATCTAGACTAATCTAGGAGAAAGATTAATCGACACTTGGTTCATTCCTCAAATTCTACAATGGCAAATAACTCATTCCAACATTCAACGATCTATAAGATAATATCAAACTGAGAATGAACTAAAAAAAAAATGACTAAGCCAGAATTTAGCAGAGTAGCTTCAAGTTAAAAACTAACTCACACACAGATTCTAGAACTAGAAATTAACTAACTATACTGTGGAAAAGAGAAAGTGAATTGAACCTGTTGGTGGGCCCAACCAAGATGTGAAATCGCCCTAAAACAAAACCAGAGCTACTCAAATTATTCCATGCATCATTGTTTCATACCTCACGCTCCATAATTCATAAATAAACTCAAATCATTTAACAGAAAATGATATAACGCATAGCAATTGTATTATTAGAAATCTCATAACATAATATATCATAACCAACGTTTCTTGAGAGCGATTTGAGTTTATATAGATCCTCCCCAAAATATTCTTGAACATTGGTGCATTTAACTAAACAAATTTTAGATTCGAAAATGACTCATAGTTAGTTAAAACTAATTTCACAGCTTCATGACACACAGTGTCAAGAAGCGTGGATCATAAAGCATCAAAACAAACAATTCTATAATTTTTCTTTGAGTCATCTCATTGAGCTATGACTCAATCAATCATATGAATCGAACTGTCATTCCAATCTGGCAATGTCGTGAAAGTCTTTGACATCTCCACTAAGTGCAAGCTGGTACCTGGTACTGATAAATCTGTTTCAAGGAAACAAGTACCTAACTCATGTCACGTTAGTATCAATATTAGTTTAAAGTATCAAAATACATTAAACATAACTTGAATCATATGAATACCTTGAATCGCTCCATTTAGGGAAAAATGATGTAAAATGTATCAAGGTAAGGCTAGAAGGGAATGATACTGGATATGAAATGGGGGTATATCTGACATGATATAGGCAAAAATATGATCAAAATTGGAGACTAACATTCCCCCAAGCTGAAGTCTTTGCCTGTCCTCGGGCAAAAAAAAGTCAAAAACTAAGATTCATTAGAGTGTGCAGCAGCTGCAACCAACATTTGCAATTTCTCATGTTTCTTTATGTTTCTAATTTCCTTCTTAAGAACCCGATTAATGGTGATGTGCTTCCTGGCAATCTTCTGCAATCTCCTATTCTTCTGAAAAAAACCTCTATTTTTTTGTTTTAATCGTTCAATCTTTGACGAGAAGTGAGCTTGCCTGAGTTTCATAAGTTCATTTTCTGTTTTGATATGCCGATCCAGTATGGCATATTCATGTAACTTCTCTTTTAACCTGTGATTATTGTTTTCCAATATGACAACCATTGGTCGCAAAAATCTACTGGAAGAGATTTCACAGTAAGATTTGAATGTCTTACCACGACCTTGTTGTGTTTGAGGGATGGAATCATGAGTGAACTCATCTAGTCTTTGAACAGGGGTGTCGACTGGACTATATTCATGAGTGAACTCATCATATACTTGAACAGGGGTGTCGACTGGACTGGATTCATGAGTGAACTCATCATATACTTGAACAGGGGTATCTACTGGTATTTTAATTGGCTTGTCCTACTCAATTTATTTGGGCACATTATCTTATTGATTGACTTTACAGACTTTTCTAATCAATTGAGAGAGAGTCCATGTCATCTCAGAAGACTCTGGAGCCTCCTCCTGATCATTCATATTTTTCAATCTTTCCTGTAATGGATAACTAGGCACAGAGTTATCCATATCTGAAAGTGTGCATTTACGTTTGGATTTCTTCTAGGTTTGTCGATTAACTCCTCAAGTTGTTCCACATCAATAATATTTTTAGTAGTCAGAGAAGAAATCAGAGTTTCAACATTTACATCTGTAGGGACAATGTTTTCCTCTTTTTCATGGCTAATTTCCACACCATCAGAACCATGGACATCAAACGAATGTTCAGTTCCTGGATTATCATCACTAGCCTCAATTGTGCAAACTGGTGTATACTCAGGTTCATCACAAATTTTGGCTAGGGTTTTGACAACCTTTTTCTTAGAAGTCGACTTCTTCTGTGGAGCAATGGACTCAATATTTTGATCTTTAGATTTGTCAGAGGCTAGGGTTCTTACAACAAACATATCACAAGATTCCTGTTTGTGGGATAACACAAACTTAACCAAAATTTTGACAAGACCAAAATGAAACAGACTGCCTATAAAAAATTTTGCTTTGCGAACTTATTCTGCCATTTTCTTCAAACTCTTCAACAAAAAATAAGGGATGTTCACCAAATGGTTACCTTTGAAATGCAGTAGGAGTCAAGCATGATAGGGAAACACGATCATGTACCGACCTTCACAAGTGAGGTAGCATTGAAGTATGGATAGCAACTGAGCCCATTTTGGTTCCAACCACGACCTTGATGTGCCTTCTGACCATTGTAATTTTCCTTCTGACCATTGTAATTTTCGATACTGGGGTTGCAGGAGCTGCGTGCAGAGATTTTTGTCAATTGGTTGTCCCTTCATCCATTTCTAACCAGTACTAGGTAACTGAATTGCTTCAGAAATGAACTTCTCTGTGACTTCGAATTCCAGCTCACCCATTTTAGCTAGTTCACCATGAAAGTGCAGAGCGAATTGAAGTGTAATTCTATCATCATACCTGTCAAATTTCTTGAAGAACGACTCCTATCCGGCTTTCTGAAAGATGTGTTTGGTGGCTTCATACTCAGGAAGAGCCTCCAAATCGGCATAAGTCTCTAGTTCATGACGATTCACTACCATGATGCTACTCAGTATAACGGGAAAGGTTCAACAATGAGCAAAGGAATTAAACGAGGGTAACAGAGGAATAGATTATGATGTATGAAATAGGTTGTGAAAGGAATTATGGAAGGATGTTTTAAGTGTCGTGAGGATCAACAGCGTGTGAAGGAATGATGATGGTCGTACACCTTTTCAAAATATCATTTCATATAAGTCGCGTCAAATTCAACCATTATACTGCAATTCATTCCTCATGATACGAAATGTCAAGAAGAGTTGAAATCAGCCTTTTAAGTACAGAGTATAGGAATGATGAAATGTCATGGAGTATCGAGGCAATCATAGTTCAAGTTATTAATATGTAATTTAATAAATTAAACTAACATCTATGCTTACCTGAGCTCGAATACTTACTCCCTATTATGCTGCATTTTCTTACTGTAGAGATTTTAAAACCAATTTTGAATCTAGTGAGTGCCAGAGTTGTAACTGGATTCTGTACTGCTGATAACCACTATGACTGATTAATTATGTCTGGTACTAGCTAGTACTGATTAAATAAACTGAGATCTGCATAGAAACTTGAACCAATAATAAGTTGCTGAGAAAAAAAAATTCCTGTTTATGAAGCAAATTATCTAATGGCTATCCCTGAACCTATCTCCTGTTCATTCCTGGAAGGAATCAATCAAAATTATGTCTTCTACAACAGCTTCAAAGCTTTAACCCATGGCACAATTCTTATTTGTGTGAATACATGTTCTGGAGTCGAACACAAAAAGAAATCATTGGATTACCGACCATTAATGAATGTCGTTAACCAATGCGAGATGACCCATCATTGATGTCAATGGGCCTCAAGGTACCTATAGTACATCTTAACAGGTACGAATAAAGGTCTTGGTGTCAAGTCACCTGTAGGATCTATCAACCAAGAGACATTGATGTATTCCCATGGTTGTTAGCAAGGAAATCTGCCATTGAGGCATGCAAATCCCAAGGTACTAAATAGTCTCTAATCTCTACTCTAGATAAGGTGTTGATGTTGATGGAGTGAGACTTGTCGGAAGGTGGACCTTAGCGTATCCCACATCATCCAACGTGAGTGCAGATATAAATTTTGTAGAAAATGATTTTGTGGGACAGTAATCACTCACTTGTGGATTTTATGAGCCCAAGTTAGTATATGCTCATTGCTTTCTCATGTTTTGAGAGTCTGAGAAAATGCTAAAAGANTATTTTACCCTACAAGTACTAGAAGCTTCCTTTAACCAGACCATAAGCTAGCTACCCTAACAAAACAGAGTAAGTCTAAACTCTGATTATCTTCAAATCATGATCAAACTAGAAACTGGAAAACAAAGAAAATCTAGACTAATATAGGAGAAAGATTAATCGGCACTTGGTTCATTCCTCAAATTCTACAATGGCAAATAACTCATTCCAACATTCAACGATCTACAAGATAATATCAAACTGAGAATGAACTAAACAAAAAATGACTAATCCAGAATTTAGCAGAGTAACTTCAAGTTAAAAACTAACTCACACGCAGATTCTAGAACTAGAAATAAACTAACTATATTGTGGAAAAGAGAAAGTGAATTGAACCTGTTGGTGGGCCCAACCAAGAGGTGCAATTGCCCTAAAATGAAACCAGAGCTACTCAAATTATTCCATGCATAACTATTTCATACCTCACGCTCCATAATTCGTAAATAAACTCAAATCATTTAACAGAAAATGATATAACGCATAGCAATTGTATTATCAAAAATCGCATAACATAATATATCATAACCAACATTTCTTGAGAGTGATCTGAGTTTATATATATCCTCCCCAAAATAGTCTTGAACATTGGTGCATTTAACT
Source organism: Picea glauca (assembly GCA_000966675.3). Classification (NCBI taxonomy): domain Eukaryota; kingdom Viridiplantae; phylum Streptophyta; class Pinopsida; order Pinales; family Pinaceae; genus Picea; species Picea glauca. Next base: position 6,418 of record JZKD02S0506434.1, on the reverse strand, counting down.
AAATGAATCTTAGATCCGAAAATGACTCATAGTTAGTTAAAACTAATTTCATAGCTTCATGACACACAGTGTCAAGAAGCGTGGATCATAAAATATCAAAACAAACAGTTCTATAATTTTTCTCTGAGTCATCTAATTGAGCTATGACTCAATCAATCATATGAATCGGACTGTCATTCCAATCTGGCAATGTCATGCAAGTATTTTACATCTCCACTAAGTGCAAGCCGATACCTGGTACTGATAAATCTGTTTTAAGGAAACAAGTACCTAAATCATGTCACGTTAGTATCAATATTAGTTTAAAGTACCAAAATACATTAAAAATAACTCGAATCATATGAATACCTTGAATAGCTCCATTTAGGGAAAAATGATGTAAAATGTATCAAGCTAGGGCTAGAAGGGAATGATACTGGATATGAAATAGGGGTATATCTGAAATGATATAGGCAAAAATATGGTCAAAATTGGAGACTAACATTCCCCCAAGCTGAAGTCTTTGCCTGTCCTCAGGCAACAAAAAGTCAAAAACTAAGATTCATTAGAGTGTTGCAGCAGCTGCAACCAACATTTGCAATTTCTCATGTTTCTTTATGTTTCTGATTTCCTTCTTACGAACCCAATTAATGGTTATGTGCTTCCTGGCAATCTTATGCAATCTCCTATTCTTCTGAAAAAATACCTCTATTTTTTCATTTTAATCGTTCAATCTTTGACGCGAAGTGAGATTGCCTGAGTTTCATAAGTTCATTTTCTATTTTGATATGCTGATCCAGTATGGCGTATTCATGTAACTTCTCTTTTAACCTGTGATTCTTGTTTTCCAATCTGACAACCATTGGTCACAAAGATCTATTGGAAGAGATTTCACAGTAAGATTTGAATGTCTTACCATGACCTTGTTGTGTTTGAGGGCTGGACTCATGAGTGAACTCATCTGGTCTTTGAACAGGGGTGTCGAATGGACTAGATTCGTGAGTGAACTCATCATATACTTGAACAGGGGTGTCGACTGGACTGGATTCGTGAGTGAACTCATCATATACTTGAACATGGGTATCTACTGGTATTTTAATTGGCTTGTCTTGCTTAATTTCTTTGGGCACATTATCTTGCTGATTGACTTTACAGACTTTTCTAATCAATTGAGAGAGAGTCCATGTCATCTCAGAAGACTCCGGACCCTCCTCATGATCATTCATACTTTTCAATCTTTCCTGTAATGGATAACTAGGCACGGAGTTATCCATATCTGAAGGTGTGCATTTACGTTTTGGATTTCTTCTAGGTTTTTCGATTAACTCCTCAAGTTTTTCCACATAAATAATATTTTTAGCAGTCGGAGAAGAAATCGGAGTTTTAACATTTACATCTATAGGGACAGTGTTTTCCACTTTTTCATGGCTAGTTTCCACACCATAAGAACCATGGACATCAAACGAATGTTCAGTGCTAGGATTATCATCACTTGCCTCAATTGTGCAATTTGGTGTATACTCAGGGTCATCACAGATTTTGGCTAGGTTTTTAACAACCTTTTCCTTAGAATTCGACTTCTTTTGTGGAGCAATGGACTCAATATTTTGATCTTTAGATTTGTTAGAGGCTAGGGTTCTTACAACAAACATATCCCAAGATTCCTGTTTGTGGGATAATGCAAACTTAACCAAAATTTTGACAAGATCAAAATGAAACAGGCTGCCTCTAAAATCTTTTGCTTTGCGAACTTGTTCTGTCGTTTTCTTAAAACTCTTCAACAAAAAATAAGGGATGTTCACCAAATGGTTACCTTTGAAATGCAGTAGGAGTCAAGCATGACAGGGAAACACGATCGTGTACCGACCTTCACAAGTAAGGTAACGTTGAAGTATGGGTAGCAACTGAGCCCATTTTGGTTCCAACCACGACCTTGATGTGCCTTCTGACCATTGTAATTTCCGATACTGGGGTTGCAGGAGCTGCGTGCAGAGATTTTTGTCGACTGGTTGTCCCTTCATCCATTTCTGACCAGTACTGGGTAACTGAATTGCTTCAGAAATGAACTTCTCCGTGACTTCGAATTCTAGCTCGCCCACTTTAGCTAGTTCACCATGAAAGTGCAGAGTGAATTGAAGTGTAATTCTATCATCATACCCATAAAATTTCTTGAAGAACGGCTCCCATCCAGCTTTCTAAAAAATGTGTTTGGTGGATTCATACTTAGGAAGAGCCTCCAAATCAGCATAAGTCTTCGGTTCATGACAATTCGCCACCATGATGCTACTCAGTATAACAGGAAAGGTTCAAAGATGAGCAAAGGAATTAAACGAGGGTAACAGAGGAATAGACTATGATGTATGAAATAGGTCATGAAAGGAATTATGGAAGGACATTTTAAGTGTCGTGAGGATCAGTAGCATGTGAAGGAATGATGATGGTCGTACACCTTTTCAAAATAGCATTTCATATAAGTCGCGTCAAATTCAACCCTTATACTACAATTCATTCCTCATGATACGAAATGTCAAGAAGAGTTGAACTCAGCCTTTTAAGTACAGAGTATAGGAATGATGAAATGTCATGGAGTATCGAGGCAATCATAGTTCAAGTTATTAATATGTAATTTAATAAATTAAACTAATCATGAAACTATGCTTACCTGAGCTCGAATACTTACTCCCTATTATGCTGTATTTTCTTACTATAGAGATTTTGAAACCAATTTTGAATCTAGTGAGTGCCAGAATTGTAACTGGATTCTGTACTGCTGATAACCACTATGACTAATTAATTATGTCTGGTACTGGCTAGTACTGATTAAATAAATCGAGATCTGCATAGAAACTTGAACCAATAATAACTTGTTGAGAAAAAGATTTTCCTGTTTATGAAGCAAATTATCTAATGGTTATCCCTGAACCTATCTCCTGTTCATTCCTAGAAGGAATCAATCAAAATTATGTCTTATACAACATCTTCAAAGCTTTAACCCATGGTACAATTCCTATTTGTGTGAATAAATGTTATGGAGTCGAACACAAAAAGAAGTCATTGGATTACCGGCCATTAATGAATGTCGTTAACCAATGAGAGATGACCCACCATTGATGTCAATGGGCCTCAAGGTACCTATAGTACATCCTAACAGGTACGAATAAAGGTCTTGGTGTCAAGTCACCTATAGGATCTATCAACCAAGAGACATTGATGTATTCCCATGGTTGTTAGCAAGGAAATTTGCCATTGAGGCATGCAGATCCCAGGGTACTAAATAGTCTCTAATCTCTACTCTAGATAAGGTGTTGATGTCGATGGAGTGAGACTTGTTGGAAGGTGGACCTTAACATATCCCACATCATCCAACGTGAGTGCAGATATAAATTTGGCAGAAAATGATTTTGTGGGACAATAATCACTCACTTGTGGATTTTATGAGCCCAAGTTAGTATATGCTCATTGCTTTCTCATGTTTTGAGAGTCTGAGAAAATTCTAAAAGAAAAACTCTAGGGGGGTTTCTTTCCCATCATAATCTATTAGGCCTGGTAAAGAATAATCCTATCCCTGATAAATGCCCCTTTCATACTTTAATGAGCAATTCAAAGGGAGAAAACAAGCCCAAATTTATTAATTTCAAAACAAGACAGTATATATTGATAAGAAAATTTCAAAAATAAAATGATCTTACCTTCTTACCTGTTGCGAAAAAGTGACTGTACTTGCTTCAAAAATCCTGTAAAATTGAGAACAATATGTCAACATATCCAAAATGTTTATTTTATTTTATTTTTATTTTATTGTTTTTTTTGTTTTTGTTCATAAAAGATTTATTTATTATTTACAAAATTCTGAAATAACCAAAAAGATCAAGGATTAGCAGGAGGAGAAGACTCTTCTCCTACTATCTTTATTTCTGGCTGTTTAGAAATTTCCTGTAGAAAATCATCTCTAGACAAGGGTTTTTTATATACTTTTAATTGATGTCCATTTACTACAAAGGAATTTTGAGAGTCATTTATGGTCTTGATTCTAACAGATCCATTATCAAAAACAGTTTCCACTTCATAAGGTCCCATCCATCTTGTCGTAAGTTTTCCTTTGAAATTTTTATATTTGGAATCAAATAGCAATGCCCAATCCCTTGGTTGAAAATGCTTCTTCTTAATGTATTTATCATGCCATTTGCTACGTTGATTTTGTATGAGGATAGCTCTTTGAAGAGCATCTTGCTTGATTTCTCCTAATTCATTTAATTGCATAACTCTCTGTTTTTGTGCCTCATCCAAATTCAAACCCAATTCTGCTACTATGCGGAAGGTATGAATCTGAAATTCTATGGGAAGGAGAATTTGCTTGCCATATACCAATTCATAAGGGGTATGACCAGTGGTATTTCTCCACGTAGTTCGGTATGCCCATAAAGCCTCTGGAAGTCTATCCGCCCAATATTTGTGATGTAAAAGTATTGTTTTGGTCAGGATAGCTTCTAGAACTTTATTCGTGGATTCCACTTTCCCATTGGCTTGTGGATGGCATGGGAAAGACTTACAGTTTTTTATCCCATATTTATCTATGAGTTCCTTCATTAGCTTAGAAGTGAATTGAGCACCTTGATCAGTAACAATCTCTCATGGAACACCAAAGCAAGTAAAGATATCTTYATAAATAAATTCAACCACTGATTTCTCAGTTGCTTGATATAAGGATTTTGCCTCTACCCACTTGGTCACAAAATCTGTACAAACCAAGATGTACTTMTTCTTCCTTGACATTGGGGAAATCGGTCCTACAAAATCAAGTGCCCATTTATCAAMTGGTTCAATCACAACCTRCGGTCRTAAGGGCATCTTGTCTACTACAGTAGGTCTTCCCATCCTCTGACAACAATCTCTCGTGGAACACCAAAGCGGGTAAAGATATCTTCATAAATAAATTCAACCACTGATTTCTCAGTTGCTTGATATAAGGATTTTGCCTCTACCCACTTGGTYACAAAATCTRTRCAAACCAAGATGTACTTCTTCTTCCTCGACATTGGGGAAATTGGTCCTACAAAATCAAGTGCCCATTTATCAAATGGTTCAATCACAACCTGTGGTTGTAAGGGCATCTTGTCTGCTACKRTAGGTCTTCCCATCCTCTGACAACTATCGCAGCTTCTTACATATTTTGTTGCATCTTTAAACAGTGTCGGCCAATAATATCCTGATTGTAAGACTTTATATGTCGTTCTCTTATCAGAGAAGTGTCCTCCACATGGCCTATCATGACAGGCATGAAGGATAACGGGAATCTCATCTTCCTGAACACATCTCCTAATAATCATATCAGGACTTGTATAAAAAATATAACTTCCTACCCAAGAGTAATAAGCACTTTGCTGGATAATTCTTTTCTTTTGTGGTGATGACAAATGAGCTGGCAGTCTCCCTGTAGCTAAGTAATTTGTTGTATATGAAAACCAAAGGGTCTTAACAGATACTGCAAATATATGTTCATCAGGGAAATTATCATTCACTGGAATGTCAGTACTGTCTTGAGGGATACAAGAGAGAAAATCTGCAACTACGTTTTCTTTTCCTGACTGATCAACTATAGTGATGTTAAATTCTTGAAGTAGCAAAAGCCATCGTGTGATTCTTCCGGTGGTAACTGGTTTGTTCATCAAAAATATAATAGAAGAATGGTCAGTATGTACAAAAACCTCATACCCATTGATGTAATGATGGAATTTGTTAATGGCATGAACTACAGCAAAAAATTCCTTCTCTATTACAGTGTATTTCAATTCAGGAGGAGTAAGGTTTTTGTTGGTAAAGTAAATTGCATAGTTTTGTTGGTTTTCTTTTTTTCCAAGCACTCCTCCTAAATCAGTGTCTGAGGCATCAGTTGAAATATGGAAAGGAAGAGACCAATTTTGTCCTCTTAGAATAGGTGCCATGGACAATTTTGCTTTCAAATTTTCAAAAGCATTTTGACAATTGTTATCCCAACAAAATTCTACATCCTTTGCTAACAGTTTAAACATGGGGCTGGCTATCTTTGTACAGTTTTCAATAAATCGACGATAATATCCAGCATGCCCCAAAAAAATTCGCACATCTTTTTGGGTTTTCAGAGAGGAAAGCTTAACTATTACTTCAATTTTAGCTGGATCAACTTTAATTCCTTCTGCAGACAAATGATGACCCAATACTATTCCCTCAGTTAATATCATTTTACATTTTTCATGACTAAGGGATAAATTTGATTCCTGACAGCGAATCAAGACTTTCTCAAGATTACTTATCGCTTCTTCAAAGGTATTACCATAAACAGTAAATTCGTCCATGTACACTTCCACACAATCATGAATTAAGTCAGCAAAAATCCCAAGGACTACTCTCTGAAATGTAGCAGGAGCATTGCATAGTCCAAAAGGTAGCACTTTATAAGCAT
>JZKD02S0506412.1:4598-16881 GCA_000966675.3 Picea glauca | reverse complement strand
CTACGAGAATGGGTCATTCTCGCACCCTGCCTATATAGCAACCTGCGAACATCCCTTTTTATAAGGTTTTTACATAGGAAAATGCAATTTCTTTTCTCAGGAGAAGTTCTTCTCCATTCTCTCTTTAGGAACTCAGGCCACTAACCCCTCTAAAGGCAACATATAGGTTTACATCATTAACGATCATAGGGATGATGAAAATAATGTGTAACACTTACCCTGCAATATTCTCTCATCTCTTCATCTGATCTCTCTATAAACCCTTTTAACTACAAATTCTCATTGTCCATCATATCCCGTGGCTAGCTCTTTTGTTGCAACTCTCTCTTGCTCTCCTCACAATTTCTTTGTTGTAGGTTTTTTCTACTGTTACCCATTGGTTGCTTCTCTTTCTTCTTTATGTCTTCAGGACTTTTACTTTCCTAAAGGTTCCCCTTGCTATCCTTCATTATTTCATTCCTCTAGTAGTCTTCCTCCATATTTGGATGGTTTAACCAATCTTCCAACATCTCTAACTCTTTCTCCCATTGAGTGAGAATAGAATCTGAATTCTCCCCTTGGAAAAACAATTTTCTCATAACTATGTGGGTCTCCTCTTCTTTCTTTTCCTCTTGAACATAACTTGTCTTCTGTCCATTCTCCTCCTCTTCGACAATCTATAATGTCCATCTTTCTGGTGCACCTTCTACCACACATAAACTGTTAGTTTTAAAAAACTATGGCTCTTTTGCCTCTTCCCTGGATGCCTCCTGCATCACTTCCTCATAAGTATGATCACCTGTGAAACTAATTCCAAGAGATATATTGATCTCTCCTATCCTCAGAATACAACATTGGGGATATTCTTCTTCCTTCAAAGGTTCCTTCCCACTCATGAGAAGTATACTTTAAATAGCCTCCTCTTTTGTTGCCTTGTATTCCATTGGCAACAACTTATTATTACACCCATTCTTCTCAAGGGAATAAGTATTTTTCCTCCCATCATGTACGACATTCCGGTCATATTTCCACGGTCTTCCCAATAGAACATTAAAAACATACATGGGTATGAAATCACATAAATCTCATCTTTATAACCACCAATATTAAATTCAACTTTACATTGTCTACTTACCATGACCTAATGTCCTTTTTTTCAACCATGACACCCTGTATGGATTTGGATGTGCAGTTTTCTCCAACTTCATATTTTCCACCATCTCCTTGGATACTAATTTATCAGTTCTCCCACTATCTATAATAACCTTGCATATTGTGTCTCTAGTCTTGAGAGCAGTTCTAAAAAAACTGTTCCTCTGGACTGGTTCTCATACCTCTTTCTCTAGATTTACAAAATATTTCCTCACCATGAATGATATTCCTTCTTCCACTTCATATTCTTTCATCTATGTCTCCACATTCCTCTATTGTACCTCTGAAATGTGAGCTCCTATAACTCATGCATTCTTCTTCTCAAGACATTCCCAAGACATGTGTCATGTTTYTCCATAGGTATAACACTTCACTTCTCACCCTCTTCCTCTTCCTCTTCCTCTACCTCTTGGGAAAGGTTTTCTTCCTCCATAGTATCCTCCTCTAGAGGTTTCTCCTTTAATTATCTGGTTTTCAGAGCTATCAGTTTCTTCTCCTGCCTTCTGGAWTTTTTCTCTTATGGTTCCTTATCCTTTGTTAGGATTATTTCCCTTGTTCCTATGAATTTTCTTCCTTTCTAACTTTTCTTCTACCTTCAGAACTACYTGATAAGAATATACCACAGTKCTCATTTTTACCATATTAATGTCATCMTGGATTTCGTCCCTCAATCCATTTATGTACCTAGAAACTTTTTCTTCATCATTCTCGGGCCTATGTACTTCTCTTATGTTTATCTTGTAAAACTCTTCAGTATACTCCACTAAAAAACCTTTTTGTCTCAAATTCTGCAAATTCTTGAATAGACTTAACTAATAATACTTGGGTATGAACTTAGCCTTCAACTTAGCTACCATTCTATCCCAACTCTTAATCTTCGACTTACCTTTTCTCCTACTGTCATCTTGCAACTCATCCCACCATAAAGTTGCATGTCCCTTCAACCTAGTCATCGCATGCTTCACCTTCTTCTCATCGTCAATATCCTCATAGTCAGAGTACTTGTCTAAAGCACTTATCCAGTCAAGAAGTTATTCAGCATTCAAATTTCCTTCATACATCAGGACTTCCATCTTTTATATGGTTCCCAAATTGACAACACCTCTCAACAATCGCTCCTATGCTACTTGGTCTCCTACAACTTCTTTTTCTTCTATATATTCACTTTCAATGTCAAACCTTGCATGAAGTTGTCTCATTTCCTAATCTGTGGCTACATTGACTACAAGTCTCTCCCTACGTCTTCTCGATGGCATGATTCTAAATATTTATTTTTATCACAAAGATTATTTACTGCTATGATACCACTTGATGAAAACCGCCACCACACCCAGGGGCTCGTGTAACCTCCCCATATAAGGATCATTCACACAAGGGAGTTGAATTATCTCTCAGGTCCTCACTAAACCCTCAAAATTTTCTACCATGGGCCTTTCCCTCTTTCCCTGCATGCAAATTTTCATTCATGAGGGTATTATCACTTCAGTGAATAATTCCACGTAACCTCAGGCCAAAACTGTAAGCTAATCTCCTTAAATGGAGGGAACTCTGACACTTCGGGGCTCTGAGCTTTGGGATTTCTAACAAAAACACTTTACGATTATTTCGAATTTCAAAATCACGAACAGATGAATCAAAGAAGGGGATCAATGATTCACACAAAGTGTCGTGATCTATGGTTAAAAAAAAAATTGGGGCTCTAGGATTTGGGAGTCTTCCCCATTCAAATGTGCAATACCTATGAATGCGTGAAATATGAAGTTATGAACCACACTTTCCTTCAGATCACCAAACTGGTTGATTCTCAGGCTATTGTTTTAGAACTTCAGGCTTTGAGAGTTCTAACTGCAACAACTTCCAAATTTTTTGAATGTTGAATTGGCGAATTTTCGAAGGGCTCCCAGATCAATGGTCCACACTTCTCCAGCAGCCAATGGTTTTGTTCCACTGCAGGACTCCGTGCTTCAGGATTTATGAGATGTCAACAAACATTGTTTCCTAAATCCTCAAATTTCGAATTGGCGAAGGGTTGGGATCCACGGTCCACATTTCCTTGATAATGGATGGACTGNTGGATTTCGTCCCTCAATCCATTTATGTACCTAGAAACTTTTTCTTCATCATTCTCGGGCCTATGTACTTCTCTTATGTTTATCTTGTAAAACTCTTCAGTATACTCCACTAAAAAACCTTTTTGTCTCAAATTCTGCAAATTCTTGAATAGACTTAACTAATAATACTTGGGTATGAACTTAGCCTTCAACTTAGCTACCATTCTATCCCAACTCTTAATCTTCGACTTACCTTTTCTCCTACTGTCATCTTGCAACTCATCCCACCATAAAGTTGCATGTCCCTTCAACCTAGTCATCGCATGCTTCACCTTCTTCTCATCGTCAATATCCTCATAGTCAGAGTACTTGTCTAAAGCACTTATCCAGTCAAGAAGTTATTCAGCATTCAAATTTCCTTCATACATCAGGACTTCCATCTTTTATATGGTTCCCAAATTGACAACACCTCTCAACAATCGCTCCTATGCTACTTGGTCTCCTACAACTTCTTTTTCTTCTATATATTCACTTTCAATGTCAAACCTTGCATGAAGTTGTCTCATTTCCTAATCTGTGGCTACATTGACTACAAGTCTCTCCCTACATCTTCTCGATGGCATGATTCTAAATATTTATTTTTCTCACAAAGATTATTTACTGCTATGATACCACTTGATGAAAACCGCCACCACACCCAGGGGCTCGTGTAACCTCCCCATCTAAGGATCATTCACACAAGGGAGTTGAATTATCTCTCAGGTCCTCGCTAAACCCTCAAAATTCTCTACCATGGGCCTTTCCCTCTTTCCCTGCATGCAAATTTTCATTCATGAGGGTATTATCACTTCAGTGAATAAATCCACGTAACCTCGGGCCAAAACCGTAGGCTAATCTCCTTAAATGGAGGGAACTCTGACACTTCGGGGCTCTGAGCTTTGGGATTGCTAACAAAAACACTTTAGGATTCTTTCGAATTTCAAAATCACGAACAGCTGAATCAAAGAAGGGGATCAATGATTCACACAAAGTGTCGTGATCTATGGTTAAAAAAACAATTGGGGCTCTAGGATTTGGGAGTCTTCCCCATTCAAATGTGCAATGCCTATGAATGCGTGAAATATGAAGTTATGAACCACACTTTCCTTCAGATCACCAAACTGGTTGATTCTCAGGCTATTGTTTTAGAACTTTAGGCTTTGAGAGTTCTAACTGCAACAACTTCCAAATTTTTTGAATGCTGAATTGGCGAATTTTCGAAGGGCTCCCAGATCAATGGTCCACACTTCTCCAGCAGCCAATGGTTTTGTTCCACTGCAGGACTCCGTGCTTCGGGATTTATGAGATGTCAACAAACATTGTTTCCTAAATCCTCAAATTTCGAATTGGCGAAGGGTTGGGATCCACGGTCCACGTTTCCTTGATAATGGATGGACTGGATTAGCTTCGGGCTTCGCGGCTTCATGGAATTTTCACTTTGCGCAAACAACTACCAGTGTTTCCTAGAGTGAAGGATCACCAAATCACTCAGATATCTGATGTCATGTACTTCTCCCTATTATTTAAGGTGTATATTCACTCGAGGGATTCAGCCTTTGGGGATTTTTACTCCTTTCCAATAAACACATGAAAATTATTGAAGTAGCGAATTCCAAAGGACACAGGGGTTTAACACTCATGCTTCTCTCCAAATCTAAAGACTGTGAGAGATCATGATACCTCCAAAATACATCTCATCTTTCCACCTTGAAACAAAATGATTTCTCTTCCTTAACATTTTTTCTCTTGAAGGACTTAGTTTCTAGCGCACACCTTGCACTTACCTCCTGATATTTTCTCTCAAAGAGTCGAACCTTAACACTCACCTTGCACATAGCTTACAGTCTAGCACTTAGAATGGTCTCTCCTTCTACACTCCTGTCATAGGCTTTTCACAATCTTGCACTATATCTCCTCTGATATTTTATACTCCTATGAGTATAGGCTCACTCCTTACACTCTCCTTGTGTAAACTTACACAATATCTCCTGAGCTTATGAACCTGTAACTAGTCTTCCTTCACACTCCTTGCATGGGAAGTGTGCAGTCCTTGCACCGATATTTTAGAAGAGAAAAAAATGAAACTTATACAACATCAAAGGTCCATTCATTCAACCATGAAATACACATACATGCATATAAGCACAGAAAAATAGATAACGTAAAATTACCCAAATAAATCAGAGATAAGAAAACTCAGACATTGGAAGCAATTCTCCTCTATTATATTCCTTCAACAAAACATTTACAATAGTTCTTGTAGCTCTCAACAAAATAGAAACAACTCTCTACAACTCTCTTCAACAAAAATCACAATATCCTCAGCATCCTCTTTCAGGCATAGATTAAATATATTTATACATGAGGTGTCTTCTTGAGCCTTCCCTCTAGACTATCCTAGTGTTATCATATCACAATTAAAACAATCTCCTACTAAGCTTATTACAATAAATGGGCATTTACAACCCAGATATGAGTCAGTTCTTGAAATCTATACAATCCTACAGGAAATTAAAGCAATTACAATATCATGGAGTGTTTACAATGGCTCTTGCCTCAAAATATAATGGGGCCTTTAATCACAAAGGTTTAAAATTTAAAGTGACGCACCCTCCTCAGAATCCAAACTAGTTCTAAATGCACTGCGTTGGGTGTTGAGTTGTCCTCCACTTGGCCTCATTGAATGTTGATGGTGATTCTCCTGTATCAAATAACCACTTTAATTGATTCTACATTTAAATATCATTAATTAATTTACATCATTTAAATACACATCTTGAAGTGGGCCTTTTTCTTCTTTAATTAAAGTTTTTAAATAAAGTTTTATTTTGAAAATTTTAATTAACTTCCTTTTTAAAGAGAAGACTGTATTTTATTTTTCTGGGAACTAAATTTGACCTTTCACCCATGGAAATCATTTCATATATGATATTCATCATATAATATTTCCAATGAGTCCTCCTGGGAGAGATTTTTATTTCTGGATCTCAAGATATCAACTCATGAAATACCAGTACCAAGCCGATTTATTAGCACACCACAAATAATTTGTTGATTTTTCTTTCAATTTTTGAAACAAAAATGGGCACTTTCAGAATTTGAAACTTTTTAATCATCTTCCATGTTGTATTACCTTTCCAACGAGGTAAATTTTGTTCAAATGTATCGCCCAAATATCAATATATGGCCTCCGAAACATCAAGACTCAGGTGTCGTTGATCAATTTTCATGGGGAAATCTCCGCCCTTGATTTCAATTTGTCCTTCTCTTTAAAAACTTGACTTTTTATTGGGAAATATATATCCCAAATTCATGGGCGTTTTTTAGAGTATAATATTTATATTTAAATATTTATAAGCAAAGACTTGGTGTGAAACACATGGAGGCTATGAAGACTTAGTGATTTGAACCCTTAGAAAATTAATGAAATAATCAAATATTTTAATTGCCCAGTCATCCTCCAACATGTACCCAGTCATAATCTATTTATCATGATGAAAAATGCATTAGTGATGAGTCACCAGTCCATATCATCATGACATGTCGTTGTATGATAGGTCACTGTGAACTTCAACTTGTCACCACCTTATTGGTTACCACATGTCAAGGTTTTATTTATTTCCATGTGTCATTAGTAGTTAGCTGCCACGTGTCACAAATACTTGGATGACATTTGGAATGGTTTCATTGGTTGGTATTTATTAGAGTTAGTATAAATATAAGCTAAGTGTGGAGGTATGGGGAAGGTGGAACAAGAAATGAGTTAGGTGAGAGAAGCATAGGGGGAAGGGGAAAATGAGGGTGGAAAAGTGATGGGGTGAGGTAGGATGACATAGGGGGGGGGAAGAAATGTAGGTAGACAATAAGGATAGTAAGGTAAGGTGACATGATTGGGGTAAGGTGAGGGTAAATTAATTAGGGAGGGGTGTGGGTAAATGAGTGTGGCAGAGGGAGAGGATGGACAAAGGTGATGGGGGTGTGGAGGAATAAGGAGTGGGAGCTTGTCTTCCCGATGGAGTGTAAAAATAATCTAACTATGAAGTACAAGAAGTGAGGATTAGGTAATTTAAAAAGTAATACTAAGTCAAGTGAAGCAGGCGGATAGGGATATGGAGGGGAGATATAAGGGAGGTAAGGGAATCTTGAAGTGGTGAGACCTTGTGGTGGTAAGAAATTAAGGGAGAAATCAAAAAAAATTATAAGTATGTGACTAAAGGGGTTCCAAGATAATAAGAGTTGAGCTCCAATATAATACGAGTTTCAAGATAATATCTATGTGGTTCCAAGGGAAGAAAATACGAGAAATTCCAATATGATATGTGTTTCAATATAGTTAGGCATGGTCCCAAAAATCCAAGAATTGGATGTAGTTCCAAGAAATTGGAGATAGTTCCAAGAAAAAATTAACTTTGTCGCATATTGAGGAAGCATTTTCTTTTTCCATTTAAATGGAAACTTGGATATATTGAGCATAAAAACTCAGATTTTGAATCCGAAAAATGCATAACGAAGCTAAGACTATGGGATACACAATGAGATTATAATGGTTCAAAAAATGTCTTCTTCTAATGTTAACTTTTTTTTATTACGGCGGCAGGAAAATAGAGGTGACCAATTTTTTTATCAACAACTGGCTCCAATTGCGGGACAATTACCCCTTGTGCGTTGATAAGAACACCTGAATATGTAAACTAGTTTCCTTCTCCATTGGTCTATGGAATCATATTTGAAATGGATTCTTGCAATTCTTCCTCCATGGAGTTATCTTCAAATATGGTCTCCACTGATTAACTGCTTTATTATGTAAAACTTTACTGAAATAAACAAACTATGTACAAACAAGATCTAACTACCCTATTTTACTTGAAGGGAAGGGACACTTTCAAGTGTAGGTATATTTCCAATTGAGCCAATTAAGCATCCAAATGATATTTTGAATGAGCTCCAAAACTATGGAACATGTTGGGGATTATACCAATGAGTTAGGGGCACTATCAATGTGTAGTGGAGAAAAATTGAACCAGATGCACTCTAAATTTGATTGCATTATTTGTCCAACAATGCTTTGGAACCATGATTCAATGAAATCAACTCTTGGTTGCTCAATATTTTTGTTGTATTTGATTGGATGAGAAGTTTCCAATATGAGAATAATGTCATCTTTCTCTTTATCATCGGCCACATCCAAAAATTTTGGTTTGTCAACAATATCTTGAAAGAATTCCTCCTCTATACAATGATTGTGTTTCCATGGTGAAGTTGCAAACATGAATTGTTGTTGAACATTTGTGTGGAACTGTAAGGATGACTTTTGTTGTTCATAAAAAAGTTCATTATCTTAAGAAATAACACATATTACAAATGGATCTTGTTGTTGCAAATTCCCTTATTTTGATGCTTGGAAGATGTCTTCTTCATTAAAGTATAATTTAGACAAGTAATAATTATCCTAAGAATATGATATAAAGAGATGACTCTTATCTTTATTTTTGTTTATCTAATGTAGATGGTATTTTTGTGGCTTGATATAAACTGGTTGTGCCATGAGAATATGTTGTGATGTTTTCAACATGATTATATTGAATAAAATGCTTGTATTCATCTTTGAACTTGTTATGATAATTTCTCTCAAATTGAGCACATGAGAGTTTCAAATTCCCCTTCAATGAAGCATCTGAAGGATGACATTTTTATGGAATTGAAACATTATAGTTCTCATTTTCAATTTCAAGAACAAGATTTGAAAAAAAAGTTCATGTCTTTCATCAAAATTTTCTTGTAAGTCCATTCCTCTATTGTCTTGAAAAAATATTGAGAAGTTTAATATATTATAACCAGTTTCAAGAATGTTTCTTTCAATGACTTGATCTCATTGCATTAATTCTTTCCAACTGCACTTTCCCTCTTTAACCAATAGAAATCTTAAATTCACGGACAAATCATTTTCATAACAACTAAAAATGATGACATCGTTTGGAAAATGTTCTTGAGGAATCTCATAAAGAACTTTCATGAATCGGAAAGTAAAATCTGTGTCTGTCTCTTCTTCGTTAATGTGGATTTCAACCAACTTCAAGAAAATGGAATATTTATATTTTCTTGGAACATATTTCTCCACAAATAAATTTTTTGATACATCCCAACTAGTGATGGTTCTCGGAAGCAATGAATAAAACCATTCACTAGTATCTTCTTTTAGAGTTAAGATGAAAATAAATCATACAACATCATTTTCAGCCACATTAAAACTTTCACAAGCATTGTCAAACTTAATCAAATGTTTCTCTACACCCTCTAAAGTATTCCTGAAGAACATGAGAAACTTTTCCATGGAAATATATGGCAAGGGATGAGCTTCTCCTTGCAAATTGAGTGGAATTCTATGCAACCTTTTCTTTCTTTGGATACCCTCTCCCTTTATTGTATCTTGGAAAAAAAAATTGGGAATGGTGGAGAAGGAAAAATATCTTCATAGCATGAAAAAAATTCCTTGAAGGAATATTCATATTTATCTTCTCTAAAATATGAAATATTTTTAGATGAGTCACCCGAGCATCTTTCTTGAGTTTCGATGATGGAGTCACTAGGGAGATCATCCTACCAAATCTCAAATTATTCTTTGGTTCTATCAAAATTGTCGCAACTTATTTGTGACTACAACTTCAACAATATGTATTCAAGACCATTTAATTATTTTTTAACAAGGTTTTCAAAAACCCAATTCATCTTGAATAAATCTCTTGATTTTCTTTAAAAATTTCAACCAAACTACATCTAGTCTTCCAATAATATCGTATTCTAAAAGTATCATATTTTTTGAAAACAAATCATTCCCCAGTTGAGTCACCAAAACATGTTGATGTTTGAATCTATTAATATCAAAGAAGCAACCTCACGAGAACATAAATCCCAGTGCATTTTTATAGAGTTGGTACTCCTCTTTGCCTGAAAGATTTATCTTGAATATCTTGGATTAAGGAGAATGCTAGATAGCAAACCCTAAATATTTATTTCTTTGGTTTTTACATGGAATGGCTATTTAATATCTGATTTGACATTTATGTGCAGCAAAAATTCTTTTAATTGTAGAAATATTGAATGAAGGCTTCAATATCAAAATATATGTATCCTCAACATCATATATACAACCCTCTAAATCACATATAAATAAGGGATGCATCCATATCTTCTCATAAGAAAAATGAGGAAATAGTTTTGACCATCTCAAAGAACTTTAAATGATTTTTGCATTGATAAATGAAATAATTTGATAGCTAAACTCCAAAAATATCACACTCAGAAATCCCAAGATATGAGAAATCATTGGAGGAATACCCCAAAACAGTTTTCTGTGGAGTTTTATTCATTAAATATATTCAACAATACATAAAATCTCTGCAAACTAATTGACGAGTGACTTAGAAACAAATATTTCCAAACAAGGACTAAATTCCCATGAATCCAATAGAAAATCATGGCTCCCATTTTACAGTAAAAAATATGATTGTAAATAATCTATGATCATATAAGAAAAGTCTTTGAAGTTTACAAGAAGAACATTCAAGAACTCAACCTTCTGTTAATTTCAAAAATACAAACAAAAAACCTTGAGAAATTAGTGTAGAAGAAGAAGAATGAAGAATATGGAAATCTATGTTTATTGATAAGAATATTGAATTCATTGTGATGGTTGGACCCCTCTATCTTGATATTTTGATTGCTTTATTCTCTCCCATCCTTTGATGAAGCCCTTTCCTACTTTTAAAAGCCGACTCTTCTAACTTCTTGAGTAGTTAGGGAATTCTCTTTCTTGGAATAACCACTTTAATTGATGTTGTGTTGAAATATCATTAACTAATTTACATAATTGACATTTACATCTTGAAGTGCGCCTTTTTCATATCTAATAAAAGTTTTTAAATAAAATTTTATTTTGAAAATTTTAATTAATTTCCTTTTTAAAGAGAGGACTGTCTTTTAATTTTCTAGGAAATAAATTTGGCCTTTCTGCCATGTAAATCCTTTTAGACATTATATTCATCGTCTTATATTTCCAAAAAATCCTCCTAGGTGAGATTTATATTTTTGGATATCAAGATATGATTCCATGAAGTAGAGGTACCAAGCAAATTTATTAGCATACCACAAAACTATTGTTGATTGTTCTTTCAATTTCTGAGACAAATATGGCCACTTTCATCCTTTGAAACTTGTTTCATCATCTTCCTCATCGAATTAAATTTCCAACAAGGTAAAAAAATTTCACATCCATTGCTCGTATATCAAGATATGGCCTCCAGAACATCAAGACTCGGTAGTCACTGATAAGTTTTCATGGGGCAATCAGGGCCCTTGATTTCAATTCGTCCTTCTCTTTGAAAATTCATTTTTTTCTCGGGAAATATATATCCCACATGCATGGTAGTTTTTTAGAGTATGATATTTATATTGAAATATTTATCAAAGACTTGGTGTGAAACACATGGAGCCTATTAAGACTTACTGATTTGACCCCTTAGAAAATTAATGAAATAATGAAATATTTTAATTGCCCCGTGATCCTCCAACATGTGCCCAATCATCATCTAGTAAGCTTGAGTCAACATGAGTCAAATGTGAGTCAATAGTACACATCATCACCACATTTTTTTGTGTAATAGGTCACCATGAACTTCCACATGTCACCACCTAATTGGTTTCCACATGCCAGGGTTTCATTTGCTACCATGTGTCATCAGTAGTTACTTTCCATGTGTCACAAATACTTGGATGATATTTGGAATTATTTCATTGGTTGTTGATATTTATTAAAGTTAATTCAAATTATAAGTTAATTGTGGAGGTATGGGGAAGTTGGAACAAGAAAGGAGTTAGGTGGGAGAAGCATAGGGGGAAGGGAAAAATGAGGTTGGCAGAGTGAGGGGGGAGAAATGTAGGTAATTTAAAATATAAGTTGTGTATAGGTATGGGGAAGGTGGAACAAGAAAGGATTTAGGTGGGAGAAGCATAGGGGGAAGGAAAAAATGAGGGTGGGGGAGTGAAGGGGTGAGGTAGGATGACAT
>JZKD02S0506411.1:251648-279711 GCA_000966675.3 Picea glauca | reverse complement strand
TAATAAAGCACTTGTAAAAGGGTTTAAAATAAAAGTTTTGTATTTCCTCCAAAATTTTAATGGATGTAACCCTCCAAGACCAAGCTCGCATATAGAAACTCGTTCCAAATATCAGATAAATCGGGCAAGCACCAGTGACTGCAATCTCCATATTGGTTCGGATGGTTGCATTGCTCGTGCGTTAGCTTCATCTTTTTGAGAGTACACAGATGAGAGAGAAGAAATTTTATGCGGCCGAGCCTTGTCCACAGTTTTAATTCTTTCAGGAAAAGGTTTCACGAAGGACTCCTCCAAGATGAGCTCAGTCTCAAAATAACACTGATGGGTGTCCGTCTTGTTCCACTGCTGTGAACTACATTAAGACATTGGTGGCAAACAGAAATTTGACAAGTGTACATAAACACGAATACAAGCCTTAAATTCAGGAATGGAAACACCGCATTGTTCATATTACATGAAATGCGTGGGAGAGAATCCACAAAATAACACTCTCATTTTTTAGATTGTGATCTATCCAATTCCCCATGTTGTCAACCCTTTTTGAAGGCAGCCAATGGATCCAACCGAGGGTGAAGGTAGTCGCCTTCTTGAAAGAATCTCTCTATGACAAATATACTATTAGTTGAGCTGTGAATATTTAGAGAATCCACACAATCTTTAACCTACGAATGAAAAAACAAATTCAAAACCCATGGATTTTTTTTGTCTCTTAATGAGAACACAGACAAATATATACTATAACCGATCTGGGTTTCTAAGGAATCCTGGCTATCAGAGATAAACATTATGAAAAGGTATAGTTGAGTAAGAAGAATCTCCATTTTATTTCCCCAATAGTATAATATGATTCATCGAACCCATCCAAGTTAGGTTGTGACAAAGAATACAAAACGCCAATAAGGTTTTGGAAATATTCCCCCGAACCAACATGGATTCCACTGGTTGTTTTGAAATGGGTGCCGGAGATATATATGCGAGTATCAGCTGTATATAGCAAGGACCCCTATGAAGGACAACAATGTGACTGGCGATGATAACTGGCTATTGGATCACTGTAGGAGTAGTAAACCACCCCCGTTGGATTGGATTAATCCCATTTCCCAATCTCTATAGGTCAATTTGCTGAAATGCCATTTTCGTAAAGAAGAAACTTCACTTTATGTTCCATGGTATGGATCGATGAATACTTCTCTAGGAAATGAAAAGTCTTAGATATTCTAAGACAATAAACATCTTAGTGTTAAATCTCAATTCATTCCAAATTTGATGAAAACACTAAACCCTAATGCTTGATGAGGTTAAGTTAATTCTGACACATTGTTTAAAAATTCAATGGACATCCAATCGCCTAAGTATTTCCCTGGTGTGATTTTGAAACTAAATGCTCCCTTGCTAATCTTAAAAGGATTCCCATTTAAACTCCATTCATAAATTGTACACCTGCAACACCATATTGCATTAAATTAAAATGTTTGTAAATTAATTCTAATCTGCCCACAGAAAATTCCTGTAGATAGAAATGCTTGCCTTCGCTATGTATGCAACACAGATCTTTTTGCCTCCCTGATACTTTCTATCATCACGCAGTGTGGAATTCATTAAGTTCGCAACTTTATTTATTCGATTGGAATTCATTACGGTCTCCGCCACATCCTTGAAATGACAGAATTCATTAAGCTCGCCACGATTTCCATGGAGAATATGAAACGATTGCTTTTATCTGACAGATTTCATTAAAATGGCCTCGATTTCTATGGAGAATAGGAAACGATTGCTGCTATCTGTAAGTGTATGGTAGATATGGCAAATTTTGGTGAAATGTAAATCTAATAGATATGGAAAACTTGGCTGAAATGAAATGTAAATCGATTCGTAGGCCAAAAGTGGCCATGTTTCACACCCTAATCGATTTGTAGGCCAAACGTGGCCATGTTTCAAAAACTAACGCCAGCCACCAATATGATACATGTAATCTGTTTGAGGTTGTGCCGCCTAACTATCTAAACGTGGCAATAACACAGCTTTATAGTAATCCAAACTTGCTAATCATACAGTTTTATAGTAATTAAAAATGTTAACGTGGCAATTATACAGCTTTATAGTAATTCAAACTTGCTAATCATACAGTTTTATAGTAATTAAAAATGTTAACGTGGTAATCATATAATTTTATAGTAATTTTTTAATATGATTAGGTAAATGTGAAAAAGTAAACATGTTAAAGGATGCATTCATAAATGCAAGGAAGTTATGAACAATAAATCCTATTCATTGATTTAGGAGTAAGAATGCCACCATCTTTCATTGTTGGCCATAAGATTGGAAATTGTAATTAAAAAGTTGATTAAACCATCAATTCCAATAAGAGGACGCCTATGAATTTAATTAAAAAATTTGACAATAATATAAAGCAACAAAGCACCATTTATTTATTGAATTGAGAAGATGAGAATTATTACTCACTAAAATCATTTTTCACAAAAATTGAGATTGGTTTGTAAAACTATTTATCTATTGAATTGAAGATTATTGCTTACTAAGATAATCTCTCCACATAGATTGAGATTGGTTTGTAAAACCATTTATCTTTTGAATTCGGGAGATGAATATAACGAAGCTCATCTCTCACAGATATTGAGATTGGTTTGTAAAGCCACCGAGATTGAGAAGAATTCCAACAATTCAACCATAGTTAAAGATAGAAGTTTGAAAAGTTTATTTATATCAGAATCTAAAAGATATTTGGACGAATTTTTTTTTTATCATATTTTTCATAGTTTTGGATCTAGTGAAATATAAAATATAAAAATGGGTTGGGAAATAATATGGAAGAAAATGAGTAATAAATTAATTCATCAATATATTAACCAGAGTGATGATGTGTGCATTTTATGGGAAATGATTAAATGCATTATGTGAACAGTGATCAAATTTGAAGAAGGGTGGGTTGATGTTCCCATTTTATGGGAAATGATTAAATGCATTATGTGAACAGTGATCAAATTTGAAGAAGGGTGGGTTTTACTTTCAGTGAGAAGGGTGTGTAATCATGCAGTTCTTTTCAATTGAAATGTTTCAAAAAAAATTAAGTTTCAAATGACAACAATAAATTGAGTTTACACTTCATAATTCATTAAAAATGTGTTAAATAAAATATCACATTTTCAATCAATAACTGAACAAACACTCTATTTTTTTTATTTCAAACTGAAAACAGTAAAAAACTATTGGATACTGAAATCCCTTGCTTTTGAATAATGGCTGGAAAAATTTGTTTTGTGCTTTTGCCCTTTGTCTGCGACCCTCCAAGGCATTTTCTTTGTTTGGATATGAATAGTGTCGTGGCGGTTGCATTAATCTCCAGGGATGGATACATTAATCTCCCCATCCAATTTCCACCTTCACCGAAACAAGCTAATTGTACTATAGTACATTGACTTCAAATTTGATCATTGCTGGCCAGGAGAGGAGCCGAAACTCTAGAGACGAGGACTGAACATCGTTTTCGCCATTGCTATTGACGTCGTAGTAGTTAGTTCTCTGCAGAATGCATGCAACAATAGTTCTTTTATTTCTCTATATGGTTTTGAAAACTATCGATTCTCTAGCACGTGTATGATTAGGTTATTATTCACTCACCGTTTTCAATTTTTTTTTAAGTGTATCATTTTGTATTTGGCACCGCACTTCCTTTTTTATTATCTGTTATATGGAGGACAATTATGCACAGACCGGAGGATAGGCACAGACCACCAATTTTGTAGGGCTTCAAGTATTTGGGATCACCCAATGACCTCGAAATTTCAAAATACTTTCTTTTAAAACCCTTGCTCTGCCCAAACCCAAAATGTTCAATGAACCCAGCAAACAACTTATGACTATTTATTCCCACATACATAAGACCAAACTCAAAATGTTCAATGAACCCACCAAACAACTTATCAACTATGTATTCCCACATACATATTAAAATATCATCATCTCGAGCTGCACTTGAGAGTTCGAATTTTAGATTTCCATGTGAGAAATGACACGATGACGAATCCTGGAATCTTCACCTATAGTATTTGATCCATGGGCGTGGCCATTTGCAACATGCGAGTGTGCATGAAGATGATTCTGATGTTGTGATCCACCATAAGAGTACACACTGCGGCCATCTTTGCAATAAACCCAGGAAAGGGGAAGTTGCCCCATGGATTTGAACTTAAGCATTCACTCGTAAGAAATTCAAAGGTATTAGGAAGGAACATGGACGAAATCAGTAGCAAGAATCACACCTGCAACAAAAGCCTTAATAACAAAGAGTATATTCTTATTAGTCCTTAAAGCAGAGAAAGTTCAGCCCACAAAAGACAAACATACCCCAATTGTACCTTCCACAAGAATAGAAGCGATGGCCCCAATTTTCAGATGGAGAGTTTATGTCTTGTTTATGCATGCATTGTCTTTACCAGAGCAAGTATTCTCTTGTGCAGCCACAAAATTGACCATCGAACATAACGCTATGGCTGAACTAACTATGACGTATTTCATGCTTATTGATGAATTGGTCATTTTCACAACTAATTCTTCCTTGAAAAGATTCCAGTGATCTGCTTTGGTTTGCTATCATCGCTCCTCTGGTGCATAAATATTTTCCCAAACAAGTCAAGCCTTCCTCCAAAAAAGCGAACAAGGCACACCCATGACCTAACAAATCCAAATAATGTCTTCATAATATCCCCACTTGCACTGTGTAGCTATTTTCATGTGTGTAGATTCATTGTCGTTTATTCTGGGGTGATCAAGGATGGCTTTCTATGATGGGCGGCAATTGGAAATACAGAAAACCGATTTCTTTAAAATGAAAGATTATGTCTATTGTAGACATTCCTATAGTTGTGGTGATAGCTTCTCTTGACCAAGAGAACACGTCGGTTGCCTTTAATGCACATCCACCAATTTTCACTATTTTTAATGTCTAGTCCTACTTTAGGTTGTACTTCATTTTTATTTTTCTATATGTATGCTTGAGGACTCGTGCAACACAACCATTTCCTTAAATGTGAATCACAATGTAATAAGTGGAACCACTTTAAGGCGCGGTAGTGACGGAACGAACCCACAAGTGACTCGTGACTTGGGAGTGAAGAATCGAGATTGTGAGTCTCACCAAATTACATGACTAACCCTTTAAATTTCCGCCCTTCTTGTGAAATTTTAAAGTTTACTTTCCTACTTTCCATTTCCTGAAAAATTAGCAAAAACAAAAATGTTTTTTTAGGTGTATTTGTTATAATTGTACTTCTGGGACGTGTTGGAAGGCCTTTGACGGGCTATGTGAAGCGTTTTTTTTTTTTTTTTTTTTTAAAATATCATTATTATAATATTTTTATTTTCATTTTAACCTTAAAAACAATATTTCCTTTAGATATATAAATTATACTTAAATATATATATCAAAATTTTACTATTATAACAATTAATTAATATTAATTATTAATATAATATTATAATTAAAATTGTAAAAAAGTTTATATTAAGTAAAGCATTAATATCAAATACTACAGAGATATATGATATTAGCTATAAATAATTATCTTAATTTCTATACACACTTGGGTAGTCATGATTGAATTAATCAACTCAAGTGGCCATTAAAGTTAAGTTTCGGTGGTAGTCATAAATACACTAAACAATGCTTTTCAATTACAATGATTGCCAAAATTTACTTCATTCATACTTGGAACCCATAAACTATTGATGCCCAAATTGAATTTATACACGAAAATCCCTATTTATCTATACACTTCTTGATTCTCATAGAAATAATTGAAAAGAAACAACCATTTGAACATACCTTGCAATCATAAATCCCTTGTAAAATTCCTCTATATAAAGAAAGATGTGCAAGCCATGACAACTTGTGAGACGATGGTAGACGAGAAAGCACATTAAAATTTAAACTTGGTGACCACTGATAAAAGTGTTCAACAAAACCAAATATGATCAATTTTGCAAATGCAGTGCTACCCCTCATGAATGTAGTAATTAAGAAATTTGGAATTATTTAATTTTAACTTTATCAAATAAATAATAAAATATATTATAATTTTGTTCAACAATTACTCCAAGGCTTCCATGTCAAAATTTATTCACTCCATGGGCAGACATAAGGCAACGTTAAATGCATATACATACCAACGATCAATGACATGAAGAATGGTGGGCACTTCTACGGTCGGTTCACTTCGAGGAAGGTCGACGAGGGATGGTAGGAAGGGCTACAAAAAACTATTTACCAGCATTATTCAAGGTATGTTGGGGATCCACAAAATGTAAAAATCCAGTAGAACACAAGACTCTTTCAACACAAAAATGGACTTACGTAGAATCTTGGAACAACAACAAAGAAAAGACCTAGATGCACTTACAACTGCATGTTCTTTTTTAAGGAAAGATAATCACTAAATAGGACAAGCAATTGTTTTCTCTATGCGTTGTCAGAACTAAATTTTGAGTCGAAGGGTACTGGAACTCCAGAAGGGGAATCCGGAACCAGTGTAGATAGGGATAAATCGGCCAAGTTGAAGATAAGAGACCTCATTTCTGGAAGACTTACTCTACCCTCACTTTTTTCCATCACTTGGTCATTTTGCACTTGGTTCAGCCTCACTGGTTCAAAGTTCTATGGTTTTTTGGAATGTTGGCCGAAACCCATCCTTCTTGTCATCAGTGGAACCATATTACCTATTATAAAATCATTACCCCGCCTACCATAGTTTTACCACCATTTCATTTGGCTCCACTTATAGTTGTGAAATGTTTATGGGTGGTTGTGAAGGATTTTGGTCTTAGAGCTCTCTATGCACAGCTTTTAGAGGTAACTATGTAACTGTTTTGGGATTATTGTGTGTTGCATGATATCCTCTACATGGTGTTCTTATTTTGTGAAATCACAGCTGGTATCTCCCCTCTGTGTTTCACACCACCATCTTAAGATACTGCCAAGTCATGCATTTGTTTTATGTGGTTTTTGAAGTAGCTTAACCCTGATATTTGATGTTGTTATAGGCCCAAAATCCTCCCTGCCTAGGCTTTCAGGTGCATGATATTTGCAAGCCCATTAGTCAACCTCAACTCTGTTTACATGCAACCTCATTCTTGGGCTTGTGTTGGTATCTTTCACTCCATATTTTGCTAAAGAACTTGTCCCATTGTGAATTTCAAAAAAAAAAATGCCACCACAAAGAGCTGAGCTCGAACCATGCCCATATCTTCATTTTCACCTATCAAACCATGTTTGTCCGAGCAATTTCTTTGTAATTATGTGACGCATTCCTTGCATTAAAGTGCATTGAACGAGCCAATGCCTTTGCAATAGCCATGTTTGCTATCGTTTCTACTCTTTAATGGTTTCGTGTTCAGTGTGTTAAATTCGGTCATCTACTTAATCAATGGATAGATTGATTGAGGTAATTAAGCATTCTTCTCTTGTAGGAATAAGCTACCTCTGTAATTGAACCTACTACTAGCATGCAATAACTTAGACAATAAACTCAAAAATCTTATAAATTTTTTACCTCATATACAGTAATTGTGTGGGTTTTTGTAATGTTTCCTTCATTACATAGCTTTTGGTAGAAATTCTGAAGTCCAACGAGAATCTACCATGAATACTGCTCACGGATCAAGCATGTATACTCCTTTGCGAGCATTAGAATTGGATCGACCATGTATACTCCTCCGAGGGTATCTTGGTATCTTTGTTTAGCAGGAAGGCCTTCCTTATTTCCTTGTCCCCTCCCTTACCCTTGGCGGTGAGGCTGGCAGTGAGCATAGACTCATAGGTGAGGCAATGGGGGTATACTTGGAGCATCGTTTGTAGAGAATACTAGGGCTAATTAAGTCAAATCAGGGTTTACTAACCAATTAATTTTTTCACAATTTTTCTGAGCCACACCAACCCTTAACATGGTTGGATTTTTTGTCCCCGCAGGTTTCGATGACTTTAACATTACGGAGTGGCTTAACAACACACTCCCTCACCGACTGTCCTACACCTCGGGGACAATTTTTCACAATTTTAATTTTAATTGAAAAAATCAAATAAAAAATTTCATTTTAAAAAAAAATTGAAATAATAGGCAGTTTTAAAAAAATTATAATATTTGGAAAAAAATGTTAGTCAACTGAATTAATATGGAATAGAAAGCTATAATACTATTCCAAAAAGCACCTATTAATGCAACGGAACAGACCACCTAATACCTAGTCAACGATAGTTGACCGCAAAGCCGTTGCTATAGTCCCTCGCAAAGGGAAGGACTAATAATAAGTCTTATAGATCCTTATACAAAGGCATAATGCTATAGTGATTGTTTTGATAGAATATGTTTTGCCTTTTTTTCAATTAAATGTAATATGTTTTTCAATACTCCTATAGACCCTCGTACAAAGACATACTATCTAAACAAGTTTTATAGTGATTATTTGGATATATTATGTTTTTTTTTCAATTAGATGTATTAAGTTTTTCAATACTTCAATAACTCTCATAGGAAGCATACTATCTAAGCAAGTCTTATAGTTTTTGCTTAATGTATTCCAAACTTCCTTACGAAGCTAATTGGACACTCTAACATATTGAATCCATCAACGATATCGACGAAATCCATCATGTTCCATGTTTTTTCGTATTTGCAGCGGACGTCGCCTTTGTTTTTTAACCTTGTAAACATTAAAGGAAACATTAAGCATTCTCATTTTCTGTGCAAAGAAAATATTTGTCACAGGAACATTTTTCCTGGGTAAACTGATAATGTATTATGCTTGTCCTTTCCAAGATGAAATTCCGCCGGAAATAATGAAAAAAAAATCAATTGGACTGTATATCGATTTTCATTCAATATTTTAGTTGTGACCTTTTAAGCCTAGATTCATTTTGTAGCAAATGTTGATATTTTATTCAAATCAGTTTTCAAGTATCCATACTGTTAATTTTGTAAATAAACGCAAAAAGATTATACTACAAAATATAGATTTATTCCTGTCGATTCTAATACATTATTCTGCTTGCTAACATTTTTTTATTACTCCAGTAGTTGGAATGATGGAGAAACACGATAATCCAGTTGGAATGATGGAAAAACACGATAATCCGCAGCAGTAAAGAATGATGGTGAAACACAATGATCTACATCAATGATGAATGAAGAATTTGTTACCAAATGAATAAGAACCAGTGTGTTTTGCAGTCCCATCTTATGCTATTAATGGTACAGACTATCTGAGTTCTAGGGTTAGGGTTTACATAGATGCAGCCGTAAAGAATGATGGAGAAACACAATGATCTACATCAATGATGAATGAAGAATTTGTTACCAAATGAATGAGAACCAGTGGGTTTTGCAGGCCCATCTTATGCTATTAATGGTACAGACTATCTGAGTTCTAGGGTTAGGGTTTACATAGATTTAGGATTTTATTTACAACTTAATCGTTTCGAGCAATAAGCGAGGATATCCTCAGCTCCCATCCTCCGTAGAGTGAGGCCGCTAGATCTCGCTTGTGTTGGAATGTGGCTACCCCTTTATCTTGGTGACATTAATAGGCCTTTTGGAGTCACTTATCCAAAATAATGTTCTTGATGACATTAATAGGCTCTTGACTCTGCATAATGTTCTTCTTCACTCATTTGTACATTCACAAATGGCTGGAACGACTCAACTGTGGTGGTTCGTCGAAGCCTTAACAATGCCCCAAGTAAGCCCATTTATGCAATGCAATTAGCCTCTAATTTATGGCACACTGTCAATCCCCTTCGATACAACATATGAACTCATTTTCTAGGTTACGCTTAACTATGATCTTACTAATGTTTTTACAAACATTACATTGCATCATATGTTTAGGTGATTGTTCTGAATGCTAATATGTACTACCTAGAGTGCCGCAACATGGTCTGCAAAGTACTCTCCAAAATGGATAAGTATTTATCTTCATCAGATTCTGCACATTGACATTAATTTGTGCAATGAAATGATTAATGTGTTCATTTTGTTTTATCATTTTCTAAATCTGTTTATTGTGATAATGGGCATATTTGTTGGACTATGTGGTGGATGTCACGTTGAAGAAGGTAACAATGAGAGGGCATGTGGATCCCAAGAAAATAATGCATTGAATTAGATTAATGATAAAGGATAAGAAGAGAAGGGCCATCTAAATTCAAAGGTTGTGTTGATGGGACCAAAAGACCCTTTCAAGAAGTTAAGGAGAATGTTAGCTGGCAGGTTTCAATTAAATCCACCAAAATATTTGTCTAAATATGAATATGGGAACAATGTTGTGAGGCGAATTAAAATTCTAAGAAACTAAATTAGACTAAAATGACTACTCATTATTCTAAGATGCATTCCTAATTTATTCTATCACAGGGAAAACTATTCCAATAAGTGCAATTAAACATGATATTATTTGCACATAATTAATTCATATAAGTAAGGAATAAATAAATTTAGCATTGTAATGAGTGATATACAAATAATTGATTCACCAAATTATTATATTACCATTGCACTAAGTATGAAAATAATGGCAACAATGCATATACAAAATATTAGTTTAAAAATACCACACACTAATAGTATTGTCCTCATACCATCCAAATCAAAATCCCTCTTTCATTTACAATCATCTCTTTTATAACTATTAAGTGACTCTTCGCATCCCTCTTCTTACTAAGATTGAAAAGAAAAAAATAGGAAATGAGACATATGGAGCAGTTATAAAGATTAAGACCATCATGAGATCTTGTACATTTTCATTGGGCCTGATTTTCCTTCTAGAGCGAATAATTTTCCATGATCTTCTTTAACTTTTATGACTAGATCTTTTCAATATCCAATTCTCCGTCACATGGTAGAAACTTCTTGCTTCAATTCTTGTGTTGTATGTTTAACAATGTTTTGGGTCTTCAATTCTTGTGTTGTATGTTTAACAATGTTTTGGGTCTTCAATTCTTGTGTTGTATGTTTAACAATGTTTTGGGTCATAGTGATGAGCGTGAGAGTTTTTAAAGACGTTCTTCTAGGGATTCTTTATTTACTTCAGTTAAATTTTCAATATCCACTCTCGTAATTTCCGTATGGTCTTCCACCTCAGCTATTCTGGCTTTTGTAGGTGTTGCTTCATGTTGGGCGCAAGTCTGAAGCACGTGTAAGGAAGACACACATACAGGAAAAGAAGAGCGTGTAAGGTAGATGCGCATGCAAAAGAGGAAAGTATGTGAGGCACGCACACAAGAAGACCTAGCCATGACATGTTTAAGGTTTTGGTAAAAAGATGTAATGGTTGGTAAGCCAAAAACATGTATAAGTAGGTACCTAGGAGGTCTAGGTAGGGAGTTGTTGTTTTCCTTTTTGGGGTTTTGGTGGTTGTTACTATGTCGTTCAAAGACATAATGACTGTAAGTCCGATCTATTTTGTAAGATGTCTATATGAAGAGAGGAAATAAGGTATATCTTGAGGGTTATATCACATTATGAGGATCATGGTGTGATCAAGTCTAGCAACCAAATGTTTGTGGACGTAGCCAAGGAGGGATGAACCACAGTAGACCATGTGTTATGTGATTGAATATTGTGTATTTCCTTTAATGTCAATAATTATATGTTAGACAAATGAGTGAATGACTATTTAGATCTACTATTTTACATGCGTGAATAATAATGACACGGTTTTCAATATAAGTTGAATGTTAACCTAGCAAATGAAGATCACACAGTTTAATCCCATATATTCAGTCATTCCTAGGATGCAAGTACTTGAGCGTTGCAATCACCAATAGAAATATCTCGAATAGCACTGTGCAGTGCACTTTGTGTACTATGTTTCCTTATGGTTTACGAGAGGGACCGGTAGTTTTAAATGGGTTTTATTGGAAACCATTGTAGACCTGAACCTATGTTTCCTTATGGTTTACGAGAGGGACCGATAGTTTTAAATGGGTTTTATTGGAAACCATTGTAGACCTGAACCTGGTGAGCCCAAGAAATGTAGCAAGAGAGAAGTAAAACCAACACTTCATCAATGGGGGGCATTAGCTCCATTATAAACTCTTCAAAGAGATCGTCCAAAGTATTCCATAGCCTTTTGCATTCTTTGGGTGTTATTTCTTAGATGACCCGAATATATTTTAAAAGATGATTCCATGTATCAAAGAAGACATGGTCTTTTATCTTTTCTTTTCTAGAATATGATGCAAATGTAGTTGGGGTATCCTTGTATACTCCTTACCATTCAATAATTCTATCAAATGCATTGTTCTCTTTTTCGTACTAGTCTTTAATTTGAGCTATTTGATCTTCCAATATTCTTAGTTGATCATCTCGATTGGGGTGCATATCGTTGAGAAGACATGAACATTCCTTTTGTTCATATCTAAGCTTCTCATTAGGTTTTATTTCATATGCCTTGATGACTTCCAAAGGAAGTTCCTTTTCCTTGTTTTCTTCCAAAACCTCTTCGAGATTCTCCTTTTCTTGTTCCAATCCCATGATCTCGTAGCTTTGTTGCTCAACAAACTCTTTGGATTCATCAACCTTAGTTCACAAATGGGATGTTTCTTTAGCATGTTCCCTCTTGATTATTTCCATTTCTTCACAGAGTTTTATCTTTATAAATTCTAGCTCTTTAATATGGGTGTCCCATTCTAACTGTGCTCTTTCATCAAATTCATCATTCATTGCATTTTTCTGAGTTTGCAATGCTCTGTTCAGTTCTTCTAATTTGAGATTGTTAGAAATCTTGGTCTCTCTTTTAGATTCTCTTCCATATCTCACAGTTTTTGAAGTCTTCTTGATTTGTTCCTTATGTATTTTTTCCTTCTGTTCAATCGTCTTTAGGTATTCTACAGAGATGCCATTTCTTTTTGTTTTAAACTTTGTCTCTAGCCGAGTTATCTTGGTATGTGTTTCACTTAAGGCAGTGATAACCTCAAGGAAACATGAAGCATTCAAGCTTGCAAATGCATGAAGCGCAGAGTCAGCTTGTAAGGGTTTTCCTTCCAGGTCAGGCCCTGCCTTCCATTCAAAAATTCTTCGTATAGATGACTTGGGTTTAGAAGAATCTCCCCTTTTTCTTTTGTTCGACCTTATTTCAATGATTTTATGATAAAAAAATGGATAGAACCTATAGAACACTTGATCTGAAAATATCACTAAGTTCAATAACACTTTCTTACTCAAAGATATTTTATTGACACTGCTTATAAAATGGAAGTGATTTATCATACTCAAAAAAACACTTTAACTGGTGATCATAACTTCCATAAGTAATCTTACATAAACAAATGTGGAATCACTTTATTGATTCTCAAATGCTTCAAGTACAATAAAACGAATTTACAATACAAGAGTTGAAGATGTCTTTCAAATATGTTTCTCTGACACAGAAAAGGACATCACCCTTGCATTCCTCTCGAAAAAGTAAGAAAAGTAAGTATAAAGTCAACTATGTTCTTCTTACAATGCCCCAGAATCCCCTTGGCATGCACAATAATACAATGACCTTTTGTTGCTTTGCTCAAATGTAGAAACATAGTGCATTATTGAATTACTCGTGAAAAAACATGCAAAATTGATATAAAAGACTTGAAATTCCACCAAGGTACCATTTGGCATGCTTTAAGGTGTAGCCTCATATTCCTTGTACCCTCTTCACGCATTAGGAAACCAAAAATTCTGCATAAAATTATGTGTCTTCTGCCTTGCATTACACGCCATTAAATAGGATGCCCCTCTAAACCAATTTATGAACTTCGTGGAAAGAATTAGTTAGAAAGTTGTTGGTTTGTTTTTAACAAACTATATCCATGGATCGTTGGTTAGTGGAGGTTTTTTAAGTCTTGGCTATATTTGGTAGGTCAAGGGTTTCATTCCCACCAACCGCCATGTTCCATGGGATTTTTTTCAAACGGTTGGAATATATATATATATATATATATATATATATATATAACCATTTACAAATCCACGTGAATTTGGAAATAGATTATGTTTTTGTTATAACATATATCCATATGTTATATTATATATATAACATATAATATATAACTTATTATCGAAATATGTTCTAAGATCCTCTGCACTGTGTGTTGGTTATATTGCATGTAACAATACCAAGGGTAGAGGGCTTAGGCCCTCGTCCCTTTAGCCACCTGTATGAACCTTAATATAAATCTTAATATTTTTTTTCCATATAGTTAACAAGGAACATAACATGTTATGTTGGTAAGGAGGCTTTGTTAATACCTTTGGTGACTATGGAGGTCATGGGGTCGAACCTTGTTGACTCCAAAACTTTTGATATTCACAAACCAATATTGGCCAATGAGGAGTCACCACGCAGCAACCTTTCATTGGCTCTTCCAATGCCACATGTTAACATTTGATTGAACCAAGCTTTTTCCACTTTTCGACCTGCCATTCATCCACCCGAATGTATGAATACCAACTCAGTTGCTTCCACGTGACCTGTATGATTCCACATGTCACCCTAGAGCTGCCACTTGTCAACTTGTGATCCTACCACATGTCTCTCTCTTATCTTGTCATGTGTCTCTTCAGGTTGACTTTTTCCCTTGTTGAGCTGAACTTTGACCAGCCATAACATTTTCGTACGGACTCTGATTGACTTGCCATTTTCATAGTTGGAAAGATGACGACGAGCTCTTCACAATGATATCCTTTTATCTAAATTTTGAGATGGTCGGATTTTGATTTTTTCTGACCTTTTCTTGATTCCTATGAGCATTCTCGATCCTCCTAGACCTATGTGAGTGTTCTTAGATCCTCTTGTATCATTCCTCCCCATTGGGAAGATTTTGGACCACTAAAACATCTTCATTCATACATTAAATGAGGGATATGACTCCCCACTTTACCTGTGTCACTTCCCCATGCTTGGACCACTTGGCTCATTAAAATCAACTAAATAACAAGGATGAAGGCTGAAATAATGATGATAACATAATAAATCACTCTCATACTTCCACATCTATCTCCATTCATATTTTCCACTACTGGCTATGCACAACATATCAATAGTAGTAAAAAACATATAGATTCTACTAACAATGAATTAACAAGATTTGTTTTCTTCCTAGAAAAATCCATGTCACTTATCAACTTCGGAAACATTTCATGCAAGTGACCTTCATGTGGAAACTTTGGAGAATTCTGAAGCACTTCATGACTAGGAGATAACTTGACTATTTCATTATTATATTTCAAATCACATCCTTCACTTTCTTTTGTAGACATCATAGACACATTCTTTCTTGCATTCACAACACCTACCACTGTGATTTGTGTCTCGTCACCTGATTCACATCCCAAATATTGTTGGGATGTGAAAACAACCTTTTGTTTCCCTTTACCTCTGTACTTTTTAGGCCTTAATTTAGGATGCATCTTCCAACAATGATCTTCATCATGTTTTATTTTATTGCAATAAGTACATGTGATATTTACTTCTTCCTTCTTTATTGTAGCTACCTATTTCTCTTTTCCCTTGTTCTTATTTCCTTTTTGTTGAGAAAATGGCTTGGAGGAATCATCTTTAGTATCTTTCCCCTTGGAATCAAGATGAACAGCTTGAACACATACTTCATTAAAATTAGTTGGATTTAACAAAGGAAGAGTATGACGAATCTAACTATGCAAAGCACCAATGTATTTCATAAGGGTTTATGTAGAATGTAATGAAATATTTAAAGCCAAATCTTTTTTCCTTCCTCAGTAAAATCCTGCACACTTTGTCATTTTCCTTGTCTCAGATATTTCCATTCCATAATTGTCTTTTGTCGATATTCCAAAGGATAAAATTGTTTCCTTAATGCAACTTTGAATTCTGACCAAGAAAAGAGAATATTACCTCTCTTTTTGATACCTTCCTGAAGTTTACCTTCCCAGAAAATAAACATTGTACCTTCAAGGTGAAGAGAGTCCAATTGAATATTTACCGCATCTTCATCAATCTGTTGAACATGGTAGTAAAATTCCATTTGTCAAATCCAATTGTCTAACTTCTCTCCATTAGACTCACCATTATACATGGGGAAGTTAAACTTGACATCCAACTTTAACAATGGCTTCTTTGAAGAAATTTTCTTGTGAGGAGATGAGGGTGGAGAAGTGGAAGGGGATGAAGGAGGTGAAGAAGGATGTCTTGACGGAGGTGGAGAAGGAGGAATATCATATATGTTCTTAAATTGTCCATAAATTTCACCTTTTTGTAATCCCCTCTCATTGTATTTCTCTTCCACCATTGTCTTCATTTGACTAAAGGCATTAAAGAAATCATCTTCAAATTTATAAGAACCTATTTTCCTTGGTGAATCCATATCTTATCTTTGAGTGAAGCTCCTTGAATCAATTTTGGGATTATAAACCTCAAGTTTTCCTTCACCACGCTTGTGTTTATCCCTTGTAAGCATTCACATGTCAAACTAACTCTCATACCACTTGATCTAAAAATGGATATAAGCTATAAAACACTTGATATGAAAATATCACTAAGTTCAATACCACTTTCTTATTCAAATATATTTTATTTACAATTCCTATAGCATGGAAGTGATTTATCTTACTCAAACAAACACTTTAATTGATGATCATAAATTTCATAATCCATCTTACATAAGAAAATGCGGAGTCACTTTATTGATGCTCAAATGTTTTAAGTAAAATAAAAGGAATTTACAATACAAGAGATGAAGACACCTTTGAAATATGATTCTCTGATGTAGAAAAGGATATCGCCCTTGAATTCCTCTCTAAAAACTGAGAAAAGTAGGTATAAAGTCAACTATATTGTTCTTACATTGCCCCAAAATCCCCTTGGCATGCAAAATAATACAATGACCATTTTTTTTTCTTTGCTCAAATGCAGAAACATAGTGCAACGTTGAATTTATGGAGAAAAATTGTGCAAAATTGATATAGAATACTTGAAATTTTGTCAAGGTTTCAATTGGCATGCTTTACAGTGTAGATTCATATGCCTT
Organism: Picea glauca; assembly: GCA_000966675.3. Taxonomy (NCBI): domain Eukaryota; kingdom Viridiplantae; phylum Streptophyta; class Pinopsida; order Pinales; family Pinaceae; genus Picea; species Picea glauca. The sequence goes on along the minus strand of JZKD02S0506411.1, from coordinate 262,658 downwards.
GTACCCTCGACACTCATTACGAGACCAAAATATCTTCATAAAATTGTGTCTTCTACCTAGGGGTGTGCGCCATTAAATAGGGTTCCCCTCTACACCAATTTACTAACTTAGTGGCGAGCATTAATTACGAATTATTTTATTTGTTTTTAACAAACTATATCCATGGCTCATTGGTTAGTGGAGGTTCTTTAAGTCTTAGCTATATTTGGCAAGTCGAGGGTTCCATTCCCATCGGCTGCCATATTCCATGGGATTTTTGTTAAACGGTTGGAATATATATATATATATATATATATAGATTTATATATATATATATATATATAGATAACAATTTTATGTTGCAGCCACTATATGTTATAGCATCCGCACGAACTTTTAGGAATGGATATATAAACTATATATCATATGGTTATAACAACTCCACATGAATTTGGAAACTGATTATGTTAATATATAACTTACCATTGAAATATCTTCTAAGCTCCTCCATGCTATGTGTTGGTGATATGGCATGTAACTATACCAAGGGCCAAGGGTTAAGGTCTTAGGCCCTCATCCCTTTAGCAACCCGTATGAACCTTAACATAAATTTTAATATATTGTTTTCCATATAGTTAACAAGGAACACAGTGTGGTATGTTGGTAAGGAGGCTTTGTTAAGGCCTTGTCATGGATTCGAACCCTATTGAATCCATAACTTTTGATATTCACCAACCAATATTGACCAATGAGGGGTTGCCACGTGGTGGCCTCTCATTGACTATTCCAATGCCACATGTCAACATTTGATTGAACCAATTATATGCCACATGTCAACCTGTCATTTGTCCACCTTGAGGTACGACTGCTAACTCAACTACTTCCATGTCACCCATACGATGCCACATGTCACCCTGGAGCTACCACTTGTCAACCTGTGAGCCTACCACGTGTCTCTTTAGGTTGACTTTTTCCCTGGTTGACCTAAACTTTGACCAACCATAACATTTTCATATGGACTCTGTTTGACTTGACATTTGAACCATTGGAAATATGGCGACGAGCTCTTCAAAATGATTTTATTTTCTTCAACTTTTGAGATAGTCAAATTTTGAGTTTTTTTGACCCTTTATGGATCCCTGTGAGCATTTTGAATCCTCCTAGACCTATGTGAGCATTCCTAGATCCTCCTGGATCATTTTAGTGATGTCATCATAATAATAGTCTCCAACAACTATGACAACACCCTCAAAACTAAGTATTTGCATGGAAAAGGTTGAATTACCTAGGATACCAGTAACAAGGGTGTATTCCTGAGGATAAATGTTCATTGTGCCCGAATTAGGAGTTGATGGACTACCCTAGGTATCGATCAATTCTTTATGTTTTTTCCATTCCAATTGTTCAACTTCTATTCTTTTATCTTCTACTTCAGTTGTTTCTCTTTCACTTTGTTTTCTCTATTCCTTGGTTTCTTCAAATAGTCTTTTATCTTCTTCTTCAACTTGTTTTCTCTGATATTCTTCATCGGCATTCAATCTCTTTTCTCCAATTATTATTCCTTTTTCACCTTTTCTTTCTCTTTGAAGATTAATTTATTCCAATCCTCTTGCAGAAGCCTTTGAAATTGCTCCTGTGAAATATTCTTCATTTCTTCTTGCTTGGATTGCAGTTATTGTATTGAAGTATCATCTGGTAACTTTTGTAATACCTCTTCATAAAAAAGAACTCATTTGAACTTGTCTTCTTCAAAATAAACCACATGTATAGTAGTATGAGTGAGACCTACCAATCAAACCTGACTCACTACTAGTTCATGTGGGTCATGTCCATTTGCCTTTCCAAGGCATAAGCTTAAATCTTGTAAGGCCTCTGCCTCTTTTCTAGCATGTTGTTTATTCGATAGAATATAGTTTCCTATGAGTACAAGAAACAAAGGACAAAGTTTCTTACTATTGTTCAAGAGAAGATAAGTAACCCCTATTCTCATGGTTTGATAGGCCATTTCTCATATGAAAAGATGATCTAGGACAAAGTATGGAAAAAGGTGAGGGGCCCCAATAATGTTATATACCCTAATATAGGTGTAATATTTTCCTAGATACTAATCACCTATCCATTTCATCCCAAATCTAGATTCACTTGAAATTTTGGGCCTTGAGAACCCATAAATAATAGTATAAAGAGGGGAAATGAAATAATCACAAATGTCATAGAAATACATCTTATAAATTATGTTCCAAAGCTCGGAGCAATACATGTGCATAGGGGATTGATCTTGGTCCCAATTCCATCCGATATTCGGAAATTGTATTGAGGAACAAATAACATCAATCAAGTATGATGCCATATGGAAGTAGGGATTTTTCATACCTAGTATATTTTCATATTGAGACATATATTAAAAGTTAATATTTTTTCCCAATTGAACACCTGTCCTATCTCCACAATGGTATGAGCCATGGCTATCCAATCTTCCTGAAAATGTGTGCTCTTCTCCTCGCCATATAATCGATTCAACATAGCGATAATAATTTTATATGGTGTCGTGAACTCATGTGTGGGGATAAGCTTATGTCCTTGCTTTAATTCGCTCCCTTTTTCTACCCACCATTTTTTCATTGATTATGTTGGGCCTTTATTACTTTGAGTAAACCTCCTAAGGAGAAACTCATTGAGAGAGCATGTATGTAATATCCCCAAAAATAATTGATTATTAAAGTCTAAGTGTACTTGGGAATAAATTTTCGTTTTTGGCAAATTCAGATTTGGAAATTATTTTCCATTTATGGCAAATCCGAATTTGGAATTTGATTATTGTAATAAATTATTTATGACTCTTGGGAAAAGATTTGATTTTCCATACAAATTGTTTAACTATTTATCAATGAGCAAAGGGTCAATAAAGGGTCTTGGGATATGTGAGGGGTTTGTATTGAGAGAAACATGATATGATGAGGGGGAAAATAACACATATACCGCTCAAAGCCAACAACAATCAATTGTAATGCAAAACAAAGAAAACATCATTGTAATCCAACCAAGACACTGCTACTTCCAATTGCTTCAATACATAATTCTTCTTGACTATAACCAGTCTTAGAACATGGAGTGAAAAATGAATTTGGGAAGGCGACGAGGTTGTAATTACCTAAAAGAAAAATAATGGTGGGGAAAGAGAGCGGGTATTCTTCATAAAATTAATTAAGTAATCCAAATAACCATTTTGTAAAAGGAAATACACCAACCAAATGAACATTGCGACCCAATTGACAACCACTCTGTATAGTTCACACAACTTTGTGCATTAACTAGTTCATTGTTCATAATCAAATATTTAACATAGTGTCAACAAACAAAACAATATGCATACAAAAATTTGTAGGGGAGCTCTGTTTTTCCTCATTTATCCATAAGCAATTCCCAAATGAATACATAGTCAATTACTTCCACTTTTCTCATCAAATGCGGACATAAAAATTGTGCTTGATTCTATCTTTCAATTCTTTCAATAATTAAATTGCAATGTGGTTACACTGTCGCAGCACTCGTGCCTGTCACTGTTTAAAATGCATCACATTCATTTAACATGCATAGTGGACAGTCAACACAATGATCGATATTTCACTTGCAACATCCTAACTTTTCATTTAAAGACCCAGATAACAAATCACCATTTCAACTCACACTATGTTGTGAAATGCACAACCATTCGAAAAAACACTAGTGTATTTCTGAGACTATACATGTCCAATTTCCCTTGAATCTAACATTAAAAATGCTGGCCTATCCATCCAACATAACGAGGCAGGAACAACATTCCCAATCTCATAACACTAGTCGATCAAAATTAAACAAAGCCATGTTTAAAAACTGTGACCTTCTCTAATTACGTAAACAAATAATATCGATAATAGGTACAGTGGATAACCATGCCATAATTACCACGATGCAACATTCCCATTTGACAATTTTAAACACACTATCATAGTATCATTAACTCAACCTATCCTACCAAGCTATCAATCCAATACAAAGAGGCAACAACCATATTGCTCAAATTAATCAAACTGCAACCAAACCATACTGTGTAAAAACTTGTTCCCATCCTTGATGACACAATCAAATAACCATAACGCATACAGTGGATGCAATTTCCATAGTCATTCCAGTTTCCATAACCACTTGACCAAAAAATACATAGTTACAGTGATCATTTACTCATGGTGTAGGAACACCACACATACAAATGCATCACGCATGAAACATCATTAAACAATTGTAACTAATGTTGAGTTAACATCCCGATAAATTCAATGTAAAAGATAGTGACTGTGTATAAACCTCAATAGTCAATCAACTAATTCCAATGCTAAGCCTATTACTTGGACTATCATAATAATAAAAAACCCGACCTAACATGTTGTAGGAATGCCACACATACCCAGGCATCGACATGAAGTGAAGCTGTGACTTACTCAATTAAAAACAATGTTGGGTTATCAATTCATTTAAACACAAGGAGCACGATTGTGTATTTGATTTGTCCAATTAACCATGCAGAGATTATCCATTATAATAACACATGCAATGACTAGATACCAAAACCAAAACCATTTTCACATAATCAACTGGGCGAGCCTTTAATCAACTCTGTCGACAATGCATACCAGTCTACAATAACCAATAGTAAACCCGACAGGCCACGATGGTCTTCTCTATCCACCCTCAGACTTCAGGAATTAAGGGTTTTCACTGTGGCCAACATAGGGAGACTAGATTCAACTCTTCTCAATGGTTAAAACCTCTGAGACCAACAATGTATACATAGAGAACACCACAATTTACTTCGTGGACAGGGTGACAAATCCCGTGAGAGGAGAAGTAATGAACAGAGGATCAAGGATCCATTTCGGCCCTGTAACGATACTTAACACACTTAGGGTATAACCGTCATGTCTCTCCAGTCAACCAACTACAACATTGATGTGGAAACAAGGCCTAGAAGAAGCAATATAATCCACTGCGTGACCATTAGTAGAGAAAACAACCCAATGCCCAAGTGAAAAATGCATAGTGACACAAAGTGCTTCCAACCATTAAACCCCATAAAATCCAAAGACTGGGTATGGTGGAATGAAAAGCGTGAATACAGCTAGCCAGTCAAGACCAACAAAACCCTTCAACTAAAACCAACAAGTATGACAGAGAGCCTTTACAACTTCTAGTGCTCAAAACGACCAACAACACTATGACTTCAAATGTTATTGCAAAGAAAGACATCAACAATTCAATCCAAAGAAACTCACAATTTCACACAGTTGTCGTACTTAAGGAAAACAAAACCCATACATTCGATCCAATATCCATTTCATAAATAGAGAAGACTCATGGATGGCCAAAAAACATACATACCTGTAATCAAAACACCTTAAAACACAATTTGGTTGAGCGGTTCCTCTCTTCTCGAAAGTCAGAGCCTACCCACAACAACACAGTTTGAACAATAGCCCAACTAGGTTGGTGGCTAGTGGAAGGAGTAAGGGTGATGTGCAGTAAATGCACATCACCTCCATCCCCAGTCCATTAACTCATTAGTACACGTCAACCATTAATCCATTAACCATTCATTAAACCATGCATTGGAATTAGCATTTGTCATTTGTCAAGTGTGCCACCTGTTATCCCCGATTTCTAGGGATAACTAGGAGATCATGTCTCGAGGCCCACAGGTCCTAGACATGGAGTACTAAGAAAAGGATTGACCTGAGCATGGCCTTGGAGGGCCCATACTTGTCTTCTTTCATCAGATTAATCTTGTCAGCAACAACAACATCCATCACCATCGGGTTGGTCTTGTATCGGAGAAGGCTCTTGCTCCATGAGGTAATTTGTCCAGGTATTATGGTATGTGTCACTTTTTATCATTATAACCTTTGGATATATGCATCTTAAATCCTTTATCTCTGACGACTTCTTGGATCTTACATTAACCCACTTGACCATGATTGGGGGGATTGACAGGGTGTCCTAGCAAGCGTGTACCCATAGGTTTTGGTTTTCCACTGGGGTGATTTCTGAAGATCCATCGTCCGCTCCCATCATACCATCACTTTTTAATCTTATCTCTCGCTCATCTGTCCCATTCCCCTTGACCGGGAATTAGGATGATCTGTTTGTGGGGTTGCACCTTATCTCGTGGGAAGAAGGGGCTAAAGGTCCAGAAGGTAAAAGAAGCTGGTAAAAGATAAAAGCCTAAAAATGAAACCTCAAGATGCCTTGCCCAGGGATCCTCAAGAAGGCAATAAAAATCCTCTCAGCAAGAAACAAGAGGGACCCAAAGAAAAATAACAAAACAATACCTAGCCAAGAGGATAGGGGGTCTCATCATGAGCCAACCTATTATGTTCATGGGTACCTAATAGGCTAACAGCATGACATTGTCGCTATCTGGTTACCACGCCAGGGAAGTGACCTTTGGTTGCATGGCCAAGGGAGAGGGGGTCTCATCACGAGCCAACCTTATCATCTTTGTGAAAGTGCTTGTGGGTAACACTGTCAACTTTGGTCACCACACCAAGGCAGTGTCCTCTAGTTAGTCCTTGAAATAAAAAGAAAAAACAAATAAAGAAAAGAAAAGAATAAAGGCAAGAAAGGGCTTGGAAAAAAGTGCATCCATGACGGGTACAACTCACCTTCTACAAAGGCACCCACAGGTAATATCATGCATCTCTGGCTCTCACTCTACCCATATGTCTGGACATCCCTTATCCGCACCACCTCATTTTACATGGCTTGGATGAAACCCCTTGGAGACTTTCCTTTCTTATGGATACTAGCCCAATAGGGTGTCTTGTCCTTTTCTTCAAACTTGTATTGTAGGTATTTGTAATTTCTTTGAGCTATTGGATGATATATCAAGGTTTTTATGCATGTGTTTGATAATATTGATGATGAAACGTGATTAACATTGTTGTGATCCCTATGAATAATGAGCCCATGGAGGGTGAAGTTTTGATGTGCAGGACCATGCTCGATGAATAGGTACCATTTGGACACGTACACATGGGGAGATGATTAGCTCGGACCTCCATGGGGCTGAAGAGCCCATCAGATGGTTGTTGAGACCCGTCAAAGGGGAAGAGACAGGACAATGCTTGATTGAGATTTTTCACCTGAGAACAAGAAAGATTTTTCACCAAAGGCACTTTGGTAGAGCCCGACCTAGGGGGAATGACCCCTTTTCATTGGAACATTGGCCTTGAAAGGATCAAAGTGCCCCCATTCTTACCATGACATCATGGTCATTCTTGAAGGCAGATTGGGTAGCAGTGGCATGTGTGGCATGTTGGAGAGGCCCCTGGAGGGTCAACGTTTTTCTCCTAGATGCCTCATTTGCCCTAAAAGGGGATAACACCTCCCTTGAAGGGGATTTCACCTTTATTATAGCTCAGTTAGGGTTTTAATTTGACTATTTAATGTAAAAACAATATGATTTTGGTTTAAAGCCTTGTCGGCTAATTTTTATGACCTAAAAATAATTAAAGGTCATGATACAGTATCTATTGAGGAGTTTTATCCTCATTTTGACATAACTCACAACTGACTCTCCTAGTGAGATCTGATTTTTGCACCCTTGTTGGGTATTTCATCTTTTGAATGAGGTGCACTTGTTGAAGGAAGGCTTTTCTTGGCATTTTTGGCATTTCTCTTGAAGGAAGGTTTAGAACTAGGGTTTGCAATGTTATTTCTTCATGATATGTAAGTGTTTTTTCTACAAAACCTCTTGATTGAATGGTTGTAGTCTTATATTCTTGCATTTATTATAAATTTTGTTGATTTTAAAAACCTAGGGGACAAACACACAAGTAGGTTGTTGTCTCATGTCCCCTAAAAGAGAAATTCTTAGCCATTGAAGAAGGAAGGAAGAGCCTAGCCATTGCTACACTCTTTTTATTTCTTCCCCTATGCTAGCCGTACCTTTTGAAGGTCAAGAAGGAGGAGACATCCCAGGCCTAGGTTATCTACACCTAGGGTCATCCTACTTCTAGGGTTTGGTGATAGGGCCTTGCCTTTGCAACACTCTCCCTCACCTCAATCTCTTGTCTTGACTTATCTTTTATGCTAGCCGTTTTTCCAAGTTTAACCTAAGGAAGGAGGAAAGAGCACAAGGCCTTGCTTAAGAAACACCGGAGTGAGCCTCTTTCCCCTAGGGTTTTGATTCTGGGGCCCTGCCATTGCAACACTTCAGAACCCTTCCCTCTAGTCCTTATCCTATTCCCTTCAACCTTTGTTACCTCTCTCAAATTGACTTCATTTACCCTTAGGCACTGATCTCAGGTCCCCAACATTGAAGTGATAGTGGTCAAACAACTCTTAAAACTTTTATAAATTTGAAACCCTAAATAACTACTGACGCAGACCTATCGGCCCTTGGACCGAGATCTGCTCATAGGATCGTTCTTTGTCTCCTTTGAGCCGAATTGGCTCTTTCGATTCCTTGCTAGAATCTCAATTCAATCAATCCACAGGTCCTTTCAGAAGCTCCCCTGTGCAAACAACACTAGGCGCGAGTTCTGCCTTCTCGTGCGACCACAACGCTATGACCAAGGCCCAATTACAAAGGTGCTTGTCACAAATCGCAACTCGCGAGTTCGTGAATCGAGACTCCCAACTCTTCCCTTCCAATATCGCAATACCTGAAATGCCGATACAAGTATGGATCTTCCTCTGTCAGCGCCTTCCTCGCGTGACCACCGGCTAGGCTTAACGCTAGCTCCTCTCGCTGCTCGCCACTTCGCAAGTTGTGGTGTCCAACCTTGACACCTTCCTTTCACAAAACCTCGAGAAGCGATGTTGATTTTCTCCTCTCGTTCTCGCTACTTGTGACTTCACGAGTCAAAGGTTTGAACTCTTGTTCCTTTATCTCATGAATCCCCGAGATGCGAGAGGTCAACGGGTGTTGACTCCTTTCACTAGGTAACACGTGTTCGCCTATCTATCGCACGAGCCCACCTTGTGGTTCTACCACGTGTCCCTCATGCCCAGCTTCGATACTTCCTGACTTCGCTTCCCAAAGCGCTACCTCCTTTGTATCCCGACACCCGAAGTGTCGAGATCCTGAACTCCTCGCTACTCCTTATAGAAGCTCGTGACTTCAAGAATTTCAAGACAAAAGTCTTGACTTCCTATCCGTCGATATGCCGAAATGTCGAAATCCTGACATGTCATCAATGCGCGACCCACAATGGAACTTCCCACCTTTTTGGAGTTTCGGACTTCGCGACTTCGTGAATTCTGATGCTAAGATTTCAGTTCTTCAACCCGCGAAACCCCTGAATGCACGATAGGCGCAATGAGACTCTGATCCAACGGTCCTCCCTTGACCTGGATCCTATGGCTGTCCTAGCTCCTCGCAATTTCACCACTCACAACTTGGAGCACCCAATATTTGGGCTCTCACCTTGTGAACCTCTAAGTTCGCGATATCCCTTTATCTCTGCCACCTGTCCTCCTCCGATGGACAGATGCGATTTTCTCGCGACTTCACCGCTCGTGAATCTTGATGCAAAGGTTTTAAACTTTCAACTCGCGAATCCATGAAATGAGATTATGCGAGTGAATCCAATGGCCCTTGTTGGCTCAGATCCTACGACCCGATTTCTCCTGAGCTTGCACTTAGAAAAACACTTGCCGTAACTCTCCTGCTCCTCTGTACGATCTGACGGTTCTCATAATTCCGTGAATTCTCCACAAAGAATTCAGACCATCCAATTCCTCCTTGACGATTCTTGTGAAATGAACAAAGTGTTCTTTCATGAAACTTATCCACCTGCAAAACAATGTTGTTGTGCCTTCTTACAACACTTCAAGGCACTAGCCCTCTTGAGCTTCTCTTTGACAACTTCGAAGACTCTATCCCTCCTGATATTTCTCCACAACTCGAGTCTTCAAGAAGACTCCTGCACGCACTCCTTGCGGCAATTCTTCAAATACTTCCAAGTATTTGAACCTCTTCGACTCTACGCACTCCCTGTGACAACAGTCCTTCAACAATTTCGCTTAGGTTGTAACTCTGAGACTTCACTCGACCGGCGCATTCCTTGCACGAATCATGTGCTTAACTTATACTTCTGCAAGAATGAGAACAATTTTATCCCTCCTGAGCTTGCAGAGACGAACTCTGACTTCTGTCAATGCACACCTTGCGAACAATTTCACTTCACTCCTTGCAGGAAAACTCTTGCTCAGACAGAGAAACAATTGAAACTCATTCTTTACTCTCTCAGACTTCGAATGCTTAACACGAAATCATACATACATGGCATAAAAGCAAATGTATACCAGAAAGAGTAAAACCATCATGTGCATAACATTCAATCATGCATACACAAAAAGTATTTGAACACCATGAATCTGAATCAAAGCTTCATATATTAATCTCAGAACTTTTGTACATGGGTTCTTCTACACAGCTTTTTTCTTCTTCTTCTCTATGCTCTATTGATCATGCTAATGTTACAATGATACAAGTGAGGGTGTCTATATCCATTTTCCCTTCGGCTACTAAAACTGTCTAATCTAAGAATTCAAAGCTACCTACTTACATTTACTAGCATAAATGCTTCTTAGTCCTTCAGACGAGAGCGGGACGCTCAAGGTCTGATTACAATCTGTTGGAAATACTAGAACAACTGAGAGGGGGGGGTGAATCAGTTGTTTATAAGCTTAAACAATTTTATGCCTTTTAAACAATTATTAAGATTTCTTCATGTGTCATCAACCAATCATATAGCATATGAACAGTAAGAGTAAAGATCATCAGTCACACATAAGATACACACACACACAGATAGATTTTCACGAGGAAACCCATAAAGGGAGAAAACCTCTTCTTCTTCAAAATGATAGGCAGACTTTTTCTGTTCTGTACATCATTTACAATTGAGCACCAACTCAATGTGAGGTTGCTACCTCTGTTTTACAAGCTGCAACTTGTTTGAGAGCTCCAACTCTCTGGTTTCTCTAGCA
>JZKD02S0506411.1:233294-250614 GCA_000966675.3 Picea glauca | reverse complement strand
CAAACCTCTCATCGGGGTTTCGGCGTTTTCGATGTCACTATGCACATGCCTCTGGGATTCCCGATCCCCGATTTCCCGATGACAGAGATCAACGGTCCAGATCTCATTCTTAATCTAATGGCTGTGATTACATCACAAAATCGCATATCGCGATATCGGAATTTCTGTTGCAGTGTGTTCTTGACATATTGAAATCCCGATCCCCGAATCTCCGATGGCTTATCTCCCTCACAACTTCTACAGATCTGACGGTTGTCAGCCTTTCGGGAAATTTGGATGGGATCCAACGGTCACTGGATCTCTGTCTTCCTTCTTCTTTGTAAACTCTTGTTGTGCGCGTTTTCTTCAATGTTGTTCCTCCTGAGCTTTTACGTCCGAATCCCCAAGGAGTTTTATCCTTCTTATCCCGCCATCTCCACTGTTGCCATTAATGACAACAACCATCAACACGTATTCGTTGCTTGTTCAATATTTGCCAACACAATCTAAAAGTACACTCTTTCTTAACTATTACATTTAAGTTTGGCATATCAAACTTCAAAACATTTCAAACAATTCATCATGTGCCAAAATGCATTGGCGTTTTGTCCCACGCTCTCTTGTTGTTGTGATGCTCCTGCATCATACTCCCTTGCTTGAAAATTTTCATGGGCTCCTGTCCATGATCTCTCGCATGGTCTGTCCATGCTTCTAGATCTCTGCTTTATTTTCCCAGCTGGCATCTTCAACTGGATGTCCCTTCCACTTGACTAAGTATTCAAAATATTCCTTTCTTCTGGTCTTCTTGCTAACTCTTTTGTCTAGTATTCTTTCCATTTGTGGTTTCTCTGCAACTGGCACCTGTTTAGTCCACTGAACCTCTGGTTGTTCACTATCTGCTCTAGCTTTGTATGGGTACAAATCTAAGACATTGAATATCGGAGAAATTTCAATCCCATCAGGTAATTCAATCTCATAAGCATTTGCCTCAAATTTCTTCAAGACCTTACATGGTCCAATCTTCTTCATCTTCAATTTGTTATATGTCCCCTTCAGGAATCTTTCCTTTCTTAGATGTGCCAAAATCAAATCACCAACCTCAAATTGAAGTTTTCTCCTATGTTGATCTGCTCTGCGTTTATACTCTTGGCTCGAGTTCTGCAATCGCTCCTTCACCTGGCTGTGAAGTTCCTTCATTGCTTCGACAAAATCTTTTGCACTAGCACTTCTTATCTCATCCCATTCTGAATACCTCAGTTCAAAAAATCCTCTTGGTTGTGTCCCATAAAAAATTTGGGATGGACTCTACCATGTGCTTCTGTTGATTGAATCATTATAAGAAAATTCCGCCTGTGGCAGAATATTGTCCCACTGACTGTGGTGTTCTGTCACCAATCTCCTCAGCAATTCTCCCAAACTTTTGTGCACAACTTCTATCTGTCCATCCATATGAGGATGATAATCTAAACTGAACGACAAGTTTGTTCCCATATTTTTCCATAAGGTTCTCCAGAAGTGTCCCATGAACTTGGTGTCTCAATCCAAAACTATGCTCCTTGGTAAGCCATGAAGTCGAATGACCTCTTTGAAAAACATATTCGCAATGTGAGTTGTGTCACTAGTTTTCTAACACGGTATAAAATGTGCCATCTTAGAAAATCTATCTACCACTACAAATATCGAGTCAAACCCTCTTTGTGTTCTTGGCAGCCCCAATATGAAGTCCATGCTTACCGCATCCCACGGCTTCTCAGGTATGGGTAACGATTGATATAAGCCTACATTTTGTCTCTTTCCTTTTGAATGCTGACAAATTCTACATCTATCCATCAATCTTTTGACGTCTTCTCTCATTCCTGGCCAAAAATATGACTCATTTAACTTTGAGAACATCTTTTCATGATCGAAATGCCCGACCAATCCTCCACTGTGTTTCTCCTTCAATAGATTCTCCCTCATGGAGCATTTTGGAATACATAGTTGATTACCCCTGAATAACAATCCATCCTGGATCATGTATTCTGTCCACTGGCTTCTATCCCTGAGAATTGGATTCTCAATTGCTTCATACACCTTCTCAAAATCTGGATCATCTCTGTACATGTCCCTGAGATCATCAAAACCCACTGTTTTGACTCTGAACTCCTGCAACAACAAACATTTCCTGCTCAAAGCATCAACAACTTTGTTAGCAGTTCCAGAAATATGCTTAATTACAAAAGTAAAGTTCTGCATGTATTCAACCCATTTAACATGTCTTTGATTCAACTTCTCTTGTTGAGTCACAAATTTCAAAGCATGATTGTCACTGTATAAGACAAACTCCTTCGGGATTAAGTAATGTCTCCATTTCTTCAATGCCTGAATAATAGCATAGAACTCCTTGTCATACGTGGAGTATTTCACTTTTGCTTCATTCAGCTTCTCACTGAAGTATGCTATCGACTTGTCTTCTTGGCTCAAGACTGCCCCTATTGCAAATCCACTTGTATCACATTTTACTTGAAATGTCTTTTTAAAATCCGGCAACACCAGAATTGGTTGTTCCGTGATTTTATTCTTCAACAAATTAAAAATTTTCTCAGCCTCTTTTGTCCAATGAAAATACTTGTGTCTCTTCTTCATTGTGTCCATCATCGGTGCACTAATTCCACTGAAATTCCTAATGAATTTCCGGTAGAAACTAGCCAATCCATGAAAACTTCTCACCTCAAATATACTCTTTGGCGATGGCCAATTCTTAATTACCTCCACCTTATCTGGATCTATCCTCAACTTGTCTGCAGAAATAACAAAACCCAAATAAATGAGTTGTGTCTTCATGAACGAGGATTTCTTCATGTTTATTATCACCTTCTCTTGTTGTAGCCTCTTCATCATTGTAGTCAAATGTTTCGGATGCTTTGCCTCTGTTTTACTAAAAATCAGTATGTCATCAAGATACACAATGACAAATTTTCCAATGAAATCCTTCAGGACTTCATTCATCAATCTCATGAAGGTACTTGGCGCATTCGTTAAGACAAACGGAATAACAAGTCATTCATACAACCCTTCATTAGTCTTAAATGTTGTCTTCCATTCATCTCCCTCATATGAATCTGGTGATATCCACTTTTCAAATCAATCTTTGAAAAAAAGTTTGCCCCACTCAAGCAATCCATCAAATCATCCATTCTTGGCAATGGGAATATATACCTGATGGTTATCTTGTTGATTTCCCTCGAATCAGTACACATCCTCCAGCCTCCATCTTTCTTCGAACTGAGCACTGTCGGAACAACACATGGACTCAAGCTTTCTCTAACCAACCCTTTGTCCATTAAATCCTGGACCTGTCTTTTGACTTATTCATTCTCCTGCGGCATCAATCTATATGTTTCTTTATTCAGCAAACTAGCTCCAGGTATAAGATCAATGTGATGACTTACACTTCTGATCAGTGGCAACGAATGAGGTAGTTCGTCCACTACTATGTCAACAAATTCTTCCAACAGTTTCTGAACCTCTTCTAGTAAATCATCTACCCTTGTACTGGTTAAAACAATTTTAGGCTTCCTGACCACAATGAATTGTGGTTCCTCCTTCTTCTTAACCTCTATAATAAGTTTCTTCCCACTCATGAGAAGTACAGTGTTTCTTACTTCAGGTTTCACCTCCTTATCTTTGATTGGAAGCAACTTATGAGTTCTCCCATTCTTCTCTAGGGTGTATGTGTTCGTCCTCCCATCATGAATCACATTTCTGTCATATTTCCACAGTCTACCCAACAATAGATGACAAACATCCATGGGAATAACATCACAGAGTATCTTATCGTTATATCCTCCTATCTTAAATACAACTAAACATTGTTTAGTGACATTTACCTAATGTCCTTTTTGTAGCCATGAAACTTTGTATGGACTGGGATGTTCAGTAGTCTCCAAATCCAACTTTTCTACCATCTCCGTAGAATCAAGATTATCTATGCTACCACTATCCACGATGAATTTGCATGCCCAATCTTTGGTCTTGCAAGCGGTCCGAAAAATTATGTTCCTTTGGATCGAACTCTCCCCCTCCTTCTCTGGCATTAAGAGAAATTTTCGCATCATCAGCGATCTTCCACCTTCAACATCCTCTGCCTCAACATTCTGCCTCTCTGCTTCGGCAATGTGAGTCTCACCACCTTATTTATTTATGTCTGGACACTCATAAGATTTATGTCCGACCTTTCCGCATGTGAAGCATTTCACCACTCCACCTCTTCCTCTTCCTCTACCTCTAGTACGAGGAAAAATGTTTCCATCAGCATACTGACCTCTCTGTTCGGTATGATTCCCTCTCTGTGAGCTTCCACCTTTCTCAGTTTGAGTCTGAGGTTTCTTCCACTCTTCCTTGGGTTTCTGATTTCTATCCTGGGCAACTGATTTTCCTCTAGCTTGACTTATGCCTTGGCCTCTTTGACCTTGTTTTCTACTCAGCTTCTCTTCAGACTTTAGAGCCATATGATAATCATCTTCCACCATTCGGATGGTCATCATGCTCATCTCATCCTGAATGTCGTATCTCAGACCATTCATGTATCTGGAAACTTTTTCATCATCACTTTCACGATGACCTGCTCTGATGTTCAGCCTGTAGAATTCTTCAGTGTACTCCTTTACTGACATTAGCTTCTGTCTCAAATTTTGCATCCTTCGAAACAGAGTAGTCTGGTAATCCCTGGGAATGAATTTCTCCTTCATCTTTGTAATCATCCTATCCCGGCTCTTGATCTTCTGCTTGCCTTTGCAACATATGTCAGCTTGTAGCTCATCCCACCACAATGTTGCATGTCCTTTAAGTCTTGTGACAGTATGTTTGACTTTCTTGTCTTCCTCGACATCTTCATAGTCAAAATATGTGTCCAGAGCTCTAATCCAGTCTAGAAGCTCTTCAGCATCTAGGTTTTCTTCATATACTGGAATATCCATTTTTTCCCTAGCACCCATTCTTGTAACAACCCTAATCAGGCGTTCATTTGTTGCATCTTCTGCTGTAACTTCTTCTCCTTCATGTCTAGATTCATCTTCACTTTTAGATTCACTGACATCTCCAACACCAGTTGTGCACCTCTTCTTTATTTCCATGTCCACGACTCTGGCACGTAGGTCATGTATATCTCTTTCCATGGCTCGATTTAGCACCTGCCTACCCCTTTCTCTTGACATCTCCCTATTCTCTGGTGGATTGGGTGTTTATCTGTCTCTTCTTCTCAGCGGCATGACTGAGATTTTATTTCTCTCTTTCCCTATCCAAAGTATACAAATAGAGTCAAGCTCTGATACCACATTGACCCAAACCTATCAGCCCTTGGAACGAGATCCGCTCACAGGATCATTCTTTGTCTCCTTTGAGACGAATTGGCTCTTTCGATTCCTTGCTGGAATCTCAATTCAATCGATCCACAGGTCCTTTTGGAAGCTCCCCTATGCAAACAGCACTAAGCGTGAGCTCCGCCTTCTCATGCAACCACAACGCTATAACCAAGGCCCAATTCCAAAGGTGCTTGTCGCAACTTTCAACTCGTGAGTTCGTGAGTCGAGACTCCTGACTCTTCCCTTCCAATCTCGCAATACCCGAAATGTTGATATGGGCATGGATCTTCCTCTGTTAGTGCCTTCCTCACATGATCGCCTGCTAGGCTTAACGCTAGCTCCTCTCGCTACTCGCCACTTCGCAAGTTGTGGCATCGAACCTTGACACATTCCTTTCACAAAAACCCAAGAAGCGATGTTGAGTTTTCTCCTCACGTTCTCACTACTCGCGACTTCGGGAGTCGAAGGGTTGAACTCTCGTTCCCTTATCTCACGAATCCTCGAGACACGAGAGGTCAACGGGTGTTGACTCCTTTCACTAGGTAACATATGTCTGCCTATCTATCACACGGGCCCACCTTGCGGTTCTACCACGTGTCCCTCATGCCCAGATTCGGCACTTCGCGACTTCGCTTCTCGAAGCGCTACCTCCTTTGTATCCCGACACCTAAAGTGACGAGATCCCTAACTTCTCGCTAATCCTTATTACAGCTTGCGACTTCGGGACTTTCGGGACAAAAGTCTTGACTTCCTATCCGTCCATATGCTGAAATGCTGAAATCCCGACACGTTGTCAACGCGGGTCCCACAACGAAACTTCCCGCCTTTTTGCAGTTTCGGACTTCACAAATTTTGATGCTAATCTTTCGGTTCTTCAACCCATGAAACTCCCGAATGTGATATAGGCGCGATGAGACTCTGATCCAACGGTCCTCCCTTGACCTGGATCCTATGGCTATCCTAGCTCCTCGCAATTTCTCCACTCGCAACTTGGAGGACCCAATCTTTGGGCTCTCACCTTGCGAACCTTCGAGTTCACGAGATCCCTTGATCTTTGCCACCTATCCTCCTCCAATGGACGACTGCGATTTTCTCGCGACTTCGCCGCTTGCAAATCTTGATGCAAAGTTTTAAACTGTCAACTCTCGAATCCACGAAATGAGATTATGCGAGTGAATACAACGACCCTTGTTGGCTCAGATCCTATGGCCCGATTTCTCTTGAGCTTGCACTTAGAAAAACACTCGCCGTAACTCTCCTGCTCCTCTGCACGATCTGACGGTTCTCGGAACTTTGTGAATTCTCCATGGAGAATTTCGACCGTCCAATTCCTCCTTGACGATTCCTGTGAAACGAACAAAATTTTCTTTCATGAAACTTATCCACCTGCAAAACAACGTCGTTGTGCCTTCTTACAACACTTCAAGGCACTAGCCCTCTTGAGCTTCTCTTTGACAACTTTGAAGACTCTATCCCTCCTGATATTTCTCCACAACTCAAGTCTTCAAGAAGACTCCTGCATGCACTCCTTGCAGTAATTCTTCAAATACTTCCAAGTATTTGAACCTCTTCGACTCTGGGCACTCCCTACGACAACAGTCTTTCAACAAATTCGCTCAAGTTGCAACTCTGAGACTTCACTCGGCCTATGCATTCCTTGCATGGCTCTTGTTCTTAACTTTCACTTCTGCGAGAATGAGAACAATGTTATCCCTCCTAAGCTTGCAGAGACGAAATCTAACTTCTGTCAACGCACACCTTGCGGACAATTTCACTGCACTCCTTGCAGGAAAACTCTTTCTCATACAGAGAAACAATTGAAACTCATTCTTTACTCTCTCAAACTTCGAATTCTTAACATGAAATCATACATACATGGCATAAAATAAAATGTATATCAGAAAGATTAAAACCATCATGTGCATAACATTCAATCATGCATACACAGAAAGTATTTGAACACCATGAGTCTGAATCAAATCTTCATATATTAATCTTAGAACTTTTATACATGGGTTCTTCTACACAGCTTTCTGCTTCTTCTTCTCTATGCTCTATTGATCATGCTAATGTTACAATGATACAAGTGAGGGTGTCTATATCTATTTTCCCTCCGGCTCCTAAAACTGTCTAATCTAAGAATTCAAAGCTACCTACTTACATTTACTAGCATAAATGCCTCTTAGTCCTTCAGACGAAATTGGGACACTCAAGGTCTGATTACAATCTACAAGTACGCTCTTTCTTAACTATTACATTTAAGTTTGGCGTATCAAACTTCAAAACATTTCAAACAATTCATCATGTGCCAAAATGCGTTGGCGTTTTGTCCCATGCTCGCTTGTTGTTGTGATGCTCCTGCATCAACTACTAACCCTAATAAGACTGACATCACACTTGGTTATTCCATCTTGATGCAACATTTTCTCTTGAGAAGCAATTAGATGGTGTTTTAAATCATTTATTAAGGGATTGATTGGATACATTGTTTGCTGCATCATCTCAATATTTGTTGATGAATAGATATCATTCCATTGCTATATTAATTAACATTGATCTTGTCAACATCTATTGTCATAATTGCCAATATATTGATAGTTATATGAAGTACTAACTCATTGAATTATAGCATGCATATATTGTTTTTCTATTGTCTTGTTCCGGGCAGGTGTTCTCATTTGGGGCTACACTTCATTATTGGTTGTTTAGCCGGACTATCTGATCTTGGTGGTAACCTGTGAGGAGGGAATTTTTACTTTGACCTTTATACCTTGGCCTCCTCAAAACCCTAGGTTACTGGGGACGTCTCCTCTGGGCCTAACCTCCCTAAATAGAAAGAACCTCCCCATTGTGGTGACATTGGGTGGGGTAGGTTCCTGTTACGCCAATTTGGCCTTTATCTTCTAGCCATTTGACCTAGATACAAACTGTGCGATAACACCACCCACATCATATCTAACTTATGCCATAACACAAATCAACCATGTTCCATATAACTCAACAAATCTCATAACCATTAGCTTATTGTTAAGTTTAACAATGACCATTTAAATTCCAATGCATGTATAGTAGTATGTTTGTATAGTTTAATTCCTTTTTGTTGCATTGCCTTCATTTATTTCGAATTGCGTGTATGTGTTGTTTCTAACATGTTTGTTGTGCAGGTCTCCTAGTAATTGATACCATAATAGATAGCAATGATAACAAAGGATAACATAGGTTGTTGTAAAATAAAACTTGAGCCTAGAGTAACAGAAAAAAAACACAGAACATGCCTTATCCATTGCCAATAAACCAAGATGTTATCACCATGAAAGAAGTGTTGAACAGTAGCACAACATCAAATAAGAACCATACCTGATATCCAATCTACAAGGGGGTCCCACCTACTAGTATTATTTAGCTTTTATAATAACAGGCTTTAGCAACACTTTGCGGGAAAAACTTTGTTGTGATTTTAATCGTCAACACGTAGGTTTACGATTTATACAATGTTGGGTAAGTAACCATGTTGCATACACATAGAATTAAATTACGAGTATGCACACAGTAAAATCAAGAAATCCAATAGAGGAAAAACAATCACAATTCAAAGGGATTATGACAGAGTACGAGAAATGTTCTACCATACTACTCTGTGTAAACTGCAGTAATTTAGGTTTTTCTATTTAAAAATATAGAGGGAAATCTACGAATAGAGGTTCGGGGTTGGGGTGTATACATACAATTACGCTATATGAAAGTACAAAGGAAATTGATGGACACAAGGTCGATGTTACGGTATATAATGATAGGTATATCATCAATGTTACAATATGTATACTATAATTTCTAAATGGACACAGTAAGCAATGCAGGCTCATAATATTTGGTAATACAAATATTATGAGCAAACTATATGCTAGTCATATTATTCATAGTTTAATATGCACTAAAATCTTTTAACAACACGACTTGACATAGATAAGATAGCTATCTTGATAGAAGTCATCCTAATACAAATAGGTACATGTTTTAATCCAATAGTGATGATAATAAAGTTATGTTGAAACAAAAATTGAAGAGTCAAGGGGATTTAATGTCCCTAACAAATTTTTTTTATTTGGTAAATTTGGGGTACATTGCATATGGTATCAGAGCTTAAGGTTACAACACTTGGACCTTAGGGAAAGGCCAAATTAGTTTAGTTCATTTTATTTATGTTAAAAGAAAAAGGTAACACGTATGTTTATGGTTACAAACATAAAAAATTTGGTCTGTTGCGATAATGGAAGCACATAACGAAGAGGAGATCAGAATTGAATAAAATCCCCATCAAGGACCTCCTAAGGAACCTAGACATAATAGGGAAGGAAGTTTTTCCACGGAGGTTCTGGAAACAATGAGGAACCTTATCATGGAATTACAAGTATTCAAAGAAGATAATAAAAAGTTGAAAAAGGCACAGGAAGACCAGCAAGAAATAAATGAGATGATGTTGTGCAACATAGTAACAAAGAAGATCCCAAAATACAATGACAAGGAGGAAGAAGTCAACAAAACATACTCTAAAAATTTTGGTCATGAAACAAAAAATGAGAACAGTTCTTCCGAAGGCACACAAGTGGCAAGAAATAAAATAGTCGTAGGTAGAAAAAGAAAATAGGTGGGTCACCTGGAAGGTGATTTCAAGAAGATAAAACCATCCACCTTTGACGGAGAATCAAGGGTAGGTGAAGAGGTTGAAACATGGTTACTAGATATAAATAAATACTTCCAGATTTATAATTATTCTAGTAACATGAAAGTCTGAATGACCATTTATAATCTAAAGGAAAAAGCGAGTATCCGGTGGAAAGACCTAAAATTGGCCATGGGATTAAAAGACAAAAAACAAAATGGTCAGATTTCGAGAAATACTTCAAGAAGCAGTATTTATTGGAAAGTTATTATGAAATAAATACTAAGGAATTTTATGAGCTAAGACTCGGACAAATGACCATGGACGATCTGATAAATAAATTTCTCGAATTATTAATATTTGTGTCATACATCAAGGAAGACAAAGTAAAGATACATCGATTCTTAAGTTGTCTACCACAATCATACACGGACAGAATAGAATTTGACAATCCCAAAACTTAAGAGAAGTATTTAGAAAGGCATGTATGTGCTATGATCAGTGCAAACAAAGGTCTGAAATTCCCAAGGCATGGAAGGATAAGAAACAAGACAAAATAAATCAGTGGAAGAAAGGCTTCCAACCAGCCCCTTTCCAGAATATGGAAAAGAACTTCCAAAAGAAATATTTTCATTCCAACAACCAAAATTCCCAAGGGGGAGGTAGACCAGTTAATCTGGGAGTCAAGAAAGTTTGTGATAGCCCCAGGGAACCATTAAAGTGTTGGAAGTGTGGATAACATCACTTGAGGAGGAACTGTCCACATTTAACTTCCACAACAAGTTCTACATTCCATAACCTGCAAGAAGCCTCTACAGTAGGGGATATGGACAGAAGCATGCACAAAATTAATGCAGTTGTAGATGGAAGACAAGATGATCATCAATCCACTATCGTGGAGATTGAAGGTAAAATTCATGATAATTGCATTTCTATTTTAATTGACCCACGAGATAGTCTGAGTTATGTTACTCCTGGTTTAGTTGAATTGAACAAGCTCAATAAAGTAAATCATTCTAATTCTTGGTTAGTACAGTTAGCAACATGGACTAAGAGAAAAGTAACATATTTCATTTATGAATGTGAACTCAATTTAGATGGCCAAAGTACAAAGTTAAATATGAATGTTTTACCTTTGGGATATTACGATATAATCATTGGAATGGACTGGTTAGAAACAAATAAATCAATTTTGAATTGTTACAAAAATTCACTTACTTACAGAGATGAAAACAACAGAGTTAAGACAATACAAGGTATCAGAAAACCAGTTTCAGTTAGGCAGATTTCAGTCATGTAGGTTAAGAAATGTATGAATAAGGGTTGCCAAGTTTATGCTATCCAAGTAACTAATCTGTTAGAGAAGGAAAATAAACCCAACTTAGAAGACTTTGCAGTCCTACGTGGGTTTGTTGGAAGGTTTACAGTTGGGAGTAAGCTTGTCATTGATGGCAAGAACAGTGATTGCAAAGATTAGCGATGGAAAAGAACAATGATGGAAAGAACAGTGATTGCAAAGATCAGCGATGGGAAAGAACAATGATGGCAAGAACAGTGAAATCGCGAAGTGACGAAATCGCAAGGTGGACGAAATCGCAAAGCAGAGAAATCATGAAGGTAGACAAAATCGCGAAGCAGCGAAATCGCGAAGTGGCGAAATCGCGAGAATATTTGGGTCGTAGGATCTGGGGTATCTACGAAGGCTCCATAGCCATTAGATATGGTGAATCTGCAAGGAAGATAAGTCCAAGAGTCATCCAACTCCCCAAAATTGTGAAGGAATCCTGGTCGTCCATTGGGGACAGTCGTGGACCGTTGATCAAGAGGACACGTGGTAGAAGATCATAGCATGTCAAAGCTCCATCTTGGAGTTTCACGTATCACAAATTGGAGTGACGAGAACCTCCATCACAAGAATTGCGAGATGCGAACTCATGATAAGATCTAGACAATAAGATCACCAAGGGTTCTGGACCATTGATCTAAGCTCCATCCCGGAGCTTCGCCTATCGCGACTTGGAGTGACAAGAACTTCTATCGAAGGAATCGCGAGATGTGAATTCACGATGAGATCTGGACCGTAGATTCATCGAGATCGTGGACCGTTGATCTCAACTCCATCTCGGGGTTTCGGGGATCACGACTTGGAGAGTCGAGATGCCTCATCTCCAGACTCACAAAATATGAATTCACGAAAAGAACTTTATGCATAAGTGCTTGGTCATGGCCATGGTCATATAAAGGAAGAAGCCAACGCAGAAAATCTCTATTTCGGAGTTTCAAAACTCGTGACATGGAGACTCAAGATGTCTCATCACAGAATCTATGAATTGCAAAAGTGTGAAAAGAGTAAATAATGCAAGAACTCATCAGATTTAATCGAATGATGGAGGTGAACATGAGCACGATCGGAGGGCTGATGTTGATTCTCACATTGCAACTGCTAGAAACCATTGATGGTTTCTACCAGAGGATGCAAAGAGTCTTCTAAGTGATTTCCAGAGGAGCTGAAGAGTTACATGGAATCTTCCAGTGGAATGAAGACGATTCGTGGAGGAAATTGACAGCTAGATGAGGGTTGGATCTTGTAACTGAAACATAAAGAATGAGCTCGACTTTCACAGGGAAGACGAAGAGTCTCAACTTCCAGAGAAGCTAAGGAATCTCAACATAACATACAGTGATGATGAATGAGTGGAAAAATAGCCAGAGAAGTTGAAGAGTCACGATGATTATCAGACAGAGCACTCAAGTTGTGGAGGATATCGGCGCGGTATGAGTATGCAGAGGTATTATGCGCATTGCATGCACAAGGTGCACAAAATATATAAATACATAGTACAAAGAAGTGGTTGTGGTTGATGTTGTTGAAGGTAATTCATGCATGAAGGAGGAGAGTGCAACAGCTGAATTGAACAGAAGAGGAATTGTGCAGTGAATGGACATGGTGCACGGAGAATAAAAGGCAGAAGAACAGACAATGCAAGTTATGTGTGCAGGAAGGCAGTGAGGCAGACGGAGCATCGAAATGCAACAGAACAGTGATGATTTTGGTAAGCCATTGTTGAGTTTCAGTAGCAAAGATTCATAATCAGGGTGGTTGGGAGGTGCTAGGGAGGACTGGTGTCCTCAGAGGTTCAAGTGGGGGCTTGAACATAGGGACTTGGTTCTTCCTTCTAGTTGAAGCTAGAGAAACCAGGGAGTTGGTGCTTCCTTCTAGTAGGTGCTAGAGAAAAACAGAGAGTTGGGGCTCTCAGCAAGTTGCAGCTTGCAAAACAAAGGTTGTATCCTCAAAATGAGTTGGTACTCAAATGTATGATAATGTAAAGAATGTAAATAATACTTATCATATAAAGAAGAAGAGGTTTTTACCCTGTAAGGGTTTCCTTGGGAAATTTCTATCTCTGTGTTTCTCATATATGTGACTGATGCTGAATATGTCATTGTTAATTTCCCTACATTATTGTGATCATCATTGAGTGCCTTGTAAATATATTAAAAGAAGCATAATTGTTTAAGAATGGTGACAACTGATTCACCCCCCCCTCTCAGTTGGCCAACAATTGGTATCAAATCCAACCCCTTTTATCTAAGGGTAGATCCTAGAGCTTAAACATGTCAAGTCATGAAGGAAATTCAACCAATAAGGCCCCTCTATTCAATGGAACAAACTTTGCCTTCTGAAAAGTTAGAATGAGAACCTACATAATATTGTTAGGTGCAGATGTCTGGGATGTGGTAGATATTGGTTATGTAAAGACAGTTGTGCTAGATAATAAGGATGACAAACTAGAATTTAGCTTCAACGCTAAGGCTATGAATGCTATCCTGAGTGGGCTTGCAGAAGCAGAATTCATAAAATTTATGCACCTAGGAACTGCCAAAGAAATGTGGGGCAAACTCATTAGAAGCTATGAGAGTAATGAGAAAGTAAAGGATGCAAAGCTTCAAACCTATAGAATACAGTTTGAATAGTTGAAGATGAAGGAAGATGAAATTGTTGGAAAATACTTTCTAAGAATAGAAGAAATGGTAAATGCAATGAAGGCACTTGGTGAAACAATTGATGAACCTTCTTTAGTTCAGAAAATCTCCAGATCTCTCCCATATAGGTTCAACCCGAAGGTCTCTGCTATAGAATAACTTAATGATCTAAAAACCATGGGGTTTGATCAACTTCTAGGAACATTGACTGCATATGAAATGAGAATAGTTAAAGCTAATCCTACCTCCAGAGAAGCATCATTTAAAGCATACAAGAATGAGGATTCTGAGCCCGATGAAATTGAAGCAAAATTTGTGAAGAGAATGAAGAAGGGATTAGGCAAATACAAAGGTAAATTGACTTTCAAATGTTTCAACTATGGTAGGATAGGTCATTTTGCAAATGAATGTCCCCACAAAGGAAAGGATCAGACATGTGATGATGAGGAGAAGTACAAACACAGAAATTTCTTTAAAGAGAAAAACTTTAAGAAGGAAAGTTTGTGCGTAAGCAATGATGATGATCCTTCAGATGATGAAGAAAATGACTCCTCTATTGAAGATAAACTAAATGACTCCATACTTATGGACAAAGAGTATTATGATAATAAAATCGCAGGGAGTGATGAAGAAGAAGTTGTGGTTGACATGGAAGGAAAACTGATCAGTGCACTGGAAGAGATTGACATACTAATAATCAAGAACAGAAAGCAAAGACAATTGTTGATACAATTTGAGAAACATAGTAAAGAACCTGATGAAGACCTTGTCCTACTAAAAGTAGAATTGGAAGAGGCAAATAAAATCAAAGATATTCTGAAACAACAACTATCAGAAAAGAAGGCAAGATGTGAATCATTAGAACAAGAAGTAGTGAAAACGAGGAAATAAATGGAGAAGTTTCAAGCCTTGAATAATCAGAATCTGTCAAGTATCAAAACCTCAGAAGGATTGGCCACCATTCTGAATCAGCAAAGGAATCCAAAGCTGAAAACTGGCTTGGGGTATGAAGAGGGATTAAGCAGTGGTAAACCAGGAAATGAAGAACCCATCAAGTTTGTCAAAAGTACAACCAATGAAAATAACAATCCTGCAGAAACAAAGGAAGACAATCATCCGCCCAGGTCGAGTAAGGTAAAAGATGCCAGATCTGAATCTGTAGAACAAAGAAGTAATGTGCTCACTGTTGAACGACATCATCAGTCTGGAAGAAATCGATTTGCTCAAAGAAGACAACCATTTTCCAGGTACAAATAATTCTTCTATGGCTATTGTTTCTACTGTGCTAAATTTGGTCACAAAGATGTAAATTGTTCCTTAAGGCTTAAACATGAGCAATTAAGATTTCAAAGGAATAAATACTTGCCACAACAAAGAATGATGCAGCCAAGTAACAAACCTTCATTGATTGCCAATTTCCAAATTAAGTCCAGGGACATGCAACTAAAGAGTTCAAGAAATAATCAACAGTCAATGAGTAGAAAACGTTGCACCAATAATTTTGACCTGTTGAAAAATGAGATTGAATGCTACATCTCTCATAACTATGGACACAAATCTATTGACTGTCGTTTAAGAGAATATGAACCAGATTCGAAATCTCCTGTTGAAAATGTCATGTTTTGGAAGAAGAAGGAAAGTGACAAGTTTGGATTAGTGTTGTCCGCTCAAAGAAAAACAAACCCTTGGTATATAGACAATGGATGCTCCAAACACATGACAGGAGACAAAGGCAAGTTTCTATCTCTAAGTGAAAGAAAATCAGGAAAGGTAACATTTGGAAATGATGCTCCAGAGAAAATAAAGGGCAAAGGGATGGTGAGCTTAAGTAATGGAAAAGGAAAAGCCCAAGATGTTCTACTTGTGGATGGGCTGAAAAATAATCTGCTCAGTGTAAGTCAAATGTGTGACATAGGATACGAAGTGTTGTTCACATCTAAGGACTGCAAGATAAAGTCTATAAACTTAGGACAAGTGGTGGCCAAAGGCATAAGGACAAAAAATAATGTATATGTGCTGAAAGAAAATAGAGAAGAATGTCATCTAAGAAAACATGATGAAAGTTGGTTATGGCATAGGAGACTTGGACATCTAAACTTTGACCACTTAATCAAACTCAAAAACTTCGAGGCAGTAAAAGATCTTTCGAGATTATCAAAGCCCCAAGATTCAATGTGTAAACCCTGTCAAGTAGGGAAGCAAAACAGGACACAGTTTAAGTCCAAGAGCTTTACTTCAACAGAGAAACCACTCCGACTAGTTCATATGGATTTATGTGGACCATCAAGACAGGAAGGCACAGGGAAAGAAAACTACTTCATGTTGATTATCGATGATTACTCTAGACTTAGTTGGGTTGCCTTTCTCAAAGAAAAAGCTAAAGCATTTGAGAAGTTTAAAATATTTAAGGCTTTAATAGAGACTCAAACAGGCAAGAGGTTAAAGGCAGTAAGATCATATTGGGGAGGAGAGTTTATGTCAAGAGACTTCAAGGAATTCTGCGATGAACATGGGATCAAGAGAGAATACACAATCCCAAGAACTCCACAACAAAATGGAGTTGTTGAGAGGAAAAATAGAACAGTGCAGGAAATGGCCAGGTTAATGATGAATGAGAAGAACATTGGTCAAACCTACTGGGTAAAAGTAATACACACAACAGTCCATGTGCTTAACAAATCCCACCTCAGACCACAAAGTGACAAGACACCTTATGAATTATGGTTTGGAAGACCTGCCTGAATCAAACACTTCAGAGTCTTTGGGAGTAAATGCTACATAAAGAATAATGATGAGAAACTAGGAAAATATGATGATAGGGTTGATGAAGGTATCTTCTTAGGGTATGCTACAAATAGTAAAGGATATAGATGCTATAATAAGAGGTTGCATAAACTGGTTGACTATATTGATGTAAAAATTGATGAAGGAATCCCAACAAGAGAGGTATATAGTAATGAGTCTTCTACAAAAGACACATCTAAAGCTGAAGATGAACAGGTCCAAGAATCAGAAAATGAAGACTCTGAATCAGATGAAGACTCATACACTCAGACAGACTCAAATCAGCAGTCAACTACAAATTCCTCCTCCATAATCATTCAAAAGAATCATCCTGCAAGTCAAATAATTGGAGAAGAAGACAAAGGTGTAAAAACTAGGAGAAAGCTAATCAAAACCACCGAACAATATCATACATCTCTCATATCCATGTTGGAACCCAAGAATTTCAATGAATCGAACAAAGATGATCACTGGGTTAAAGCAATGAATGATGAACTTGATCAGATTGAGAAAAACAATACGTGGGAGATGGTTCAAAGACCTGAAGGTAAAAATGTCATTGGCTCCAAAT
>JZKD02S0506411.1:220827-233244 GCA_000966675.3 Picea glauca | reverse complement strand
AGGAACAAAGCAAGGTTAGTCTGTAAAGGCTATGCTCAGATAGAAGGACTGGATTTTGGTGAAACATTTTCACCCGTAGCAAGATTAGAAGCTATCAGAATGTTTCTTGCCTATGATTGTCATAAAAGGATTAAAGTCTACCAAATGGATGTCAAGTCAGCCTTTCTAAATGGAGATTTAAGTGAAGAATTCTATATGGAACAACTAGAGGGTTTCAAACTCTCTGATAACCCTGACTTGGTATGCAATATGAAGAAAGCTTTATATGGTTTAAAATAGACCCCTCGAGCCTGGTATCACAGAATGGATGCGTATCTCAAAGACAAAGGGTTCAAGAGAGGAACAACTGATAGCAATCTGTATATTAAAACAGAGGATAATAATTTGCTCATCGCACTGGTCTATGTAGATGACATCATCTTTGGATGTAATAAGGATTCATTACTACAATGGTTTACTTCTACCATGGAGTCTGAATTTGAAATGTCTATGATAGGAGAACTGTCATTTTTTCTTGGTCTGCAAATTACTCAGAGGCCCGAAGGGATGTTCATTTCTCAAGAAAAATATCTAAGAGAAATACTGAAAAGGTTTCAAATGGAAGGTTTTAAACCTATGAGTACACCTATGGTAACTGGATGTAAATTAAGAAAGGATGATGATTCACTTGATGTTGTTCAAAGCTCATATTGATCAATGATAGGAAGCCTGTTGTACATCACAGCATATCGCCCAGACATAATGCATGTTGTAGGAATGGTAGGAAGATATTAGGATGCACCTAAACAGATTCATTTGCAAGATGTCAAAAGGATATTCAGGTATTTGAAAGAAACAATGACTTATGGTCTGTGGTATCCCAGAAATCAAAATATTCAGTTGACTGCTTATTCAGATGCAGATTGGGAAAACTGTGTTGATGAGATAAAAAACACCAGTGGAGGAGCTTTCTTCCTGGGTGGCTCTTTAGTAGCCTGGCTTAGTAAAAAGAAAGGTTCCATTTCTTTATCAACCACAGAGGCAGAGTACATTGTTGTTGCTACCTGTTGCACTCAGGTATTATGGATGATTCAGACACTTGCAAATTTGGAGGTAAAATACACTGCACCGATCCCAATTCATTGTGATAATACTAGTGCCATCAGTGTGTCTAAAAATCATGTATTCCACTCCAATACCAAGCATATTCCCAGAAAATATCATTTTCTAAGAGAGAAGGTCACCAATCGGATTGTTCAGGTCAATTACATTCCCACTACAAAACAAATTGCAGACATCTTTACTAAACCTCTAGCAAAGACACCATTTGAATATCTTAGATAGAAGTTGGGTGTCATCCCGTCTCACATCTAAGAGAGTCCATCCTGTTAGGGGGAGTCTTTTATTGGTTGCATATATGATACCTCCTAAAATTAATGCAACAACTCAGGGGGAGCATATTTTCTTTGACATTGATGTCAAAGGGGGAGAAAAGGAGTTGTACAGATTGGATGCTACAGTTGGAGGTCCAAACAGATTAGCACAGTCGTTCAGGGTTGCCATCAATGCCAAAGGGGGAGATTGTTAGAAGGTTTACAGTTGGGAGTAAGCTTTTCATTGATGGAAAGAACAACGATTGCAAATATCAGAAATGGAAAAGAACAACGATGGCAAGAACAGCAAAATCGCAAAGTGGCGAAATCGCAAGGTGGATGAAATCGCGAAGTGGGGAAATCGCGAAGGTGGACGAAATCGCGAAGCAGCGAAATCGCAAAGTGGATAAATCGCGAGAAGATTTGGGCCATAGGATATGGGGTACCTATGAAAGCTCCATAGCCGTTATATATGGTGAAGCTGCAAGGCGGATAAGTCCAAGAGTTATCCAACTCCCCAAAACTGTGAAGGAATCCTAGCCGTCCATCGGGGACAATCGTGGACCGTTGATCAAGAGGACGTGTGGCAGAAGATCAGAGCATGTCAAAGCTCCATATCAGAGTTTCGTGTATCGCGAATTGGAGTGACGACAACCTCCATCACAAGAATCGCGAGATGCGAACTCACGATAAGATCTGGACCGTCAGATCACCAAGGGTTCTGGACCGTTGATCTAAGCTCCATCCCAGAGCTTCACCTATCATGACTTGGAGTGAAAATAACTTCTATCAAAGGAATCACGAGATGTGAATTCACGATGAGATCTAGACCATAGATTCATCGAGATCGTGGACCGTTGATCTCAGCTCCATCTCGGGGTTTCGAGGATCGCGACTTGGAGAGTCGAGATGCCTCATCTCTAGACTCACGAAATACAAATTCACAAAAAGCACTTTATGCATAAGCACTTGGTCATGGCAATCGTCATATAAAGGAAGAAGCCAACACAGAAAATCTTTGTTTCATAGTTTCAGAACTCGTGACATGGAGACTCAAGATGTCTCATCGCAGAATCTTCGAATTGTGAAAGTGAAAAACGGGTAAATAACGCAAGAACTCATCAGAGTTAATCGAACGATGGAGGTGAACATGAGAACGATCGGAGGGATAATGTTGATTCTCATAGTGTAACTACTAGAAACCATTGATGGTTTCTACCAAAGGATGCAAAGAGTCTTCTGAGTGATTTCCAGAGGAGCTGAAGAGTTACATGGAATATGCCATTGGAATGAAGACGATTCGTGGAGGAAATTGACAGTTGGATGAGGGTTGGAGCTCGTAATTGAAACAGAAAGAATGAGCTCGACTGTCATAGAGAAGACAAAGAGTCTCAACTACCAGAGAGGCTAAGGAATCTCAGCATAACATACAGTGATGTTGAACGAGTGGAAAAACGGCCAGAGAAGTTGAAGAGTCACGATGATGTTCAAACAGAGAACTCAAGTTGTGGAGGATATCGGCGCGGTATGAGTATACAGAGGTATTGTACGCATTGCATGCACAAGGTGCACAAAATATATAAATACATAGTACAGAGAAGTGTCTATGGTTGTTGTTGTTGAAGGTAATTCATGCGTTAAGGAGGAGAGTGTAGCAGTTGAATTGAACAGAAGAGGAACTGTGCAGTGAATGGACATGGCGCACAAAGCATAAAAGGTAGAAGAACAGACAATGCAAGTTATGTGTGAAGGAAGGCAGTGAGGCAGACGGAGCATCGAAATGCAACAGAACAATGATGAGTCTGGTAAGCCATTGTTGAACATTATATCACTGTAATGAGATTCAGTAGAAAAGATTCATAATCAGGGTGGTTGGGAGGTGCTAGGGAGGACTGGTGTCCTCAAAGGTTCAAGTGGGGGCTTGAACATAGGGATTTGGTGCTTCCTTCTAGTTGGAGCTAGAGAAACCAGGGAGTTGGTGCTTCCTTCTAGTGGGTGCTAGAGAAAAATAGAGAGTTGGTGCTCTCAGCAAGTTGTAGCTTGAAAAACAGAGGTTGTAGCCTCACAATGAGTTGGTGCTCAAATGTATGATAATGTAAAGAATGTAAATAATACTTATCATATAAAGAAGAAGAGGTTTCTACCCTGTAAGGGCTTCCTTGGGAAATTTTTGTCTCTGTGTTTCTCATATATGTGACTGATGCTGAATGTGTCATTGTTCATTTCCCTGCATTATTGTGATCATCATTGAGTGCCTTGTAAATATATTAAAAGAAGCATAATTGTTTAAGCATGGTGACAACTGATTCACCCCCTCCTCTCAGTTGGCCAACAGGGTTTAGAGATGTTTTTTTGGACGAAATACCAGAACTGACACTAAGAAGAGAGATAGATTTCTCTATCGATCTATTGCCTGCATCTTCCCCGATAACGAAGGAACCCTATAGAATGAGTTTACCCAAATTAACCGAGCTGCAAATTTAGCTACAAGAACTGTTGGATAAAGAATACATCAAACTGAGTGTCTCGCCTTGGGGAGCACCAGTACTTTTCATTAAAAATAAATATGGAACTCTAAGGTTATGTATTGACTATCGAAAATTAAACAATATGACGATTAAAAATAAGTATCCTCTACCGAGAATTAGCGACCTGTTTGACCAAGTGGAATGAGAAAATATTTTATCTAAGTTATATTTAAGGTGTGGTTATTACCAAGTCAGAATAAAGGATGAAGACATAAATAAAACAACTTTTAGAACAAGATACAGACACTATGAGTTTGTCGTAATTCTGTTTGGTCTTACTAATCCACCAACAACCTTTATGTGTTTGATGAATAGTATATTCAGTCAATATTTGGATAAATTTGTATTGGTATTTATCGATGACATATTAGTTTACTCAAAAACAGAAGAAGAACATGAAGAACATATGAAAATAGTATTGCATACATTAAGGAAACACAAGTTGTATGCAAAGTTTGACAAATGTGACTTCTACCAAAGAAGAATATAGTACCTAGGACACGTGATTTCTGAAGAAGGTATCGCAGTTGATCCAGAGAAGATAAAATCCATTATGGAATGGATTATCCCTAAGGATGTAGCAGAAATCAGATCATTTATGGGAATTACGTGTTACTACCGCAGATTTATAGAAGGATTTTGTAAGATCACGTACCCAATTACATCTCTACAGAAAAAGGGAATAAGGTTTACTTGTTCGCAAAAATGTTAGGACAAATTTAATAAGCTAAAATAACTATTAACTAGAACACCTATTTTAAGGGTAGCAGATCCTAATAAAGACTTTATAGTTTGCGTGGATGCAAGCAAAGAAGGATTGGGAGGTGTCCTAAATCAAGAGGGGCATGTCATCTATTATGAATCATGTAAACTGAAAGAACATGAATGAAACTATGTCACACATGATTCGGAATTAGCAGTTGTAATTCATGTGCTAAAAATGTGATGACATTATTTAATGGGGATGAAATTTATGTTACTAAATGACAACAGTGGTGTGAAATTCTTATTCAATCAACCAGATCTTAATGCAAGGCAGGCAAGGTGGTTGAACTTCTTGAGTGAATTGGATTTCGAAGTAAGACACATCAGAGGAAAAGAAAACAAATTTGTAGATGCCCTAAGTCGAAGGAATAACAAAAATTTTTAGATAAGAAAAGCCAAAAATGGAATTGAACAAAGAATAAAATCTACAATCTATAATGACGAAAAATGCATCCAAACAGTAGCATATTTACAAGGAAATGCAGAAAAATTGGACAAAACATATATGAGTTTGGATAAAAATGGATTGTTAAGGTTCAAAAACAGGTTGTACATACCTATTGGCCCTTGGTTATGGAAGTATGTGAAGATCAAGGAAGAAAAGGGAGAATTCGAACTGCACGGAAGACACAGTGACTGATACTGGGTCGAAGTGGGAAAAAGAGCAGAAAAGATGGAGCCAAGTAAGCCGTTGGATGAGGAGATCGGGGATGACAGATAAGAAATAAATAAGGATCGTGGAAAAATCCAAAAGAAGAAAAATCCACCAATATATGCTTTGGAGCACCGCACAAGAAGGAAAGAAAGACACACTGGCGAAGCCCTGAAAATATGGGTCAAGTTGACCTAGGGTTTTGGTATCTAGGGTTTTGGACACCTAGATTTCAACCTAAGGATGTCGGTGAGTGATTTTAATGTATAAATAAGAACCTACATGAAGGAAGGAGGTTCGATCTAGTTGTTGTTCATTTGTTGTTGTTGGTATGTAATGAGATATTATTGTTTTGTAAGAGAGAAGTGCTAAGTGTGAGAGCCTTCTAGTATTGTAAGATCTTTAGCTAGGTGCGAAGATCAACCCTGCAACTAGGTGTGCAGGGAGAGGAGAGAAAGAGAGGAGAAGAGAGAAGATATACTAGCTAAGAGCGCAGAAAAGAACTATATGCTTCATCTTAATACATTATAAAGTGCAGTTCTGTGGACGTAGCCCTAGAGAGAGGGTGAACCACGTATATTTTTTGTTGTGTGTGAATGGTATTATGTCTCTTTCATTGACATATTGTGATTGCATTACTATGTTAGATATGATAAGTAGATGTGCAGAGTAGATCCAAGATGATAAGTGATATATGATGCTGTGTTGTTCTTGTATTAGATCCACTTGATATTCCCCTTGGTTGCAGACATCTTTGTCCTACATCCCCCCCATAACTGCTTCAGGTGAGACTGCATCTGCTTCGTAGGTGTTGCCAAAAGGGCCAGTAGTTAGGGATTGTTGGTGCTCTCTTGGAGTTGACCGTTGGGTATGCCCCTGTGCCAACAAATGGTTTTGTTGTTGAGATAGGAATCTTCTTGAAGGAATGTCAAGGTGGTTTCCATCAAAGACAGAGACTCAAAAGTGGATAGAGGATCAAGAAAAGGACTTCGCTGAAGCCCAGAACAAAAACCCTAATCTTGGTACAGAGGATTGGTTGGAGAAATATATCTTTACTGATATACATGAGATTTTCTTTGGGGGAATCCATCAGGAGCTATATGAGTGGTTAGCTAGGTTAGAAGATACCCAGTTTGATATCCAATCTAAACCTCCTGTGGTTTGGATGTCAGAGTTGATCAAGAAGGTCGAGAGAGATGATAACGTTGTATCACAATCAGTAGATAACTGGTTTGATAGAACCATTGGAGGGTACATCACTGGCAGAGTAGCGTCATTTATCCAAGCTGAGAGATATTTCTTCAAGGGACCCAGAGGGAAATTTTTACAATTCCTGAAGTTGAAACTCAAGATGCTATTGCATGAAAAGAACATTTTGAAGATACAGTAGGTTGGTTAGATCTATAAAATCTAATGTTCAATAATTCGGGTAGCGGTAGCGACACAGAAGCTGGACATACACACAGTGGGAGAGTGTTCAGAGAATTCCACCTTGCGAACCTATTCAAGAAGAACTATGGGGATGAGGGTTTCTACAGTGGAGAAGAGGCAGGTCTGATGGATAAAGAGAATTTAGAACCCACTAGGGAAGAAGAAGGAAAAGCTGAAGAGCTTCGCCGAGAAGAACCTAATACTTCAAAAATTGCCCAGGCTATTGAAGTAAGTACTGTTATCCCTCCTATTGATTCAGTAGTATTAATAAATCGGATTAATCCCAACTGCTAGAGTATTCATATCATTGTCACTAGTAGTCCACCACATACTTAGTTAGGAACCCTAGGAAGATCTATGGCAGATGAGATGAGACTTCCTATGAAAATCTGTATGGAATATTAAAAATGTCACCGACGAAGCTGTCAAAAGAACCCAATTTAGTACCACTCTAAGAGATCGCGCATTGAGTTGGTACATGAATCTTGTCCAAGGACTTGCACAGCCTAAGCCACTTAATCAAATTAAGAATGCGCTGATTGTAGAGTTCAAGAAACCCAAGTTGGAGTCACAATGTATTACAGAGTTGAAAGATATCAAGCAGAAGGTAGCCAAACCTATTTGGGAATTCGATCAGAGATTCAAAACCTTAACAGACTGATTGACTTTTCAGATCCCAGATGAGCAGAATAAAGAATGGTTCATTAATTCTCTCTTACCACACATCAGAGTTCCTTTGATGCAACAGAAGATTGCTTCGCAGTTTGAGGTGCTGGAGATCGCCATGAAACTAGAATCAGACCCTATGGAAGAATCCAGCTCAGGTATGAGTCAAATCTTGAGTCATCTAACTGGTTTGTCTCTACAGGTCGAAGATATGAAGAAAGGCAAGGGAAAAGATAAGAGATAATATCTCTGGTGTGTCAGGTGCATATCAAAAGGCCATGACAAGGAATACTATCCCCTATCCAATGAATACTTGGCTTCTAGATCTCTGAGCCCTCTGAAGCAAGTCACCTTACCCTAGTACGAGGTATGCAGAAATAGACATCGGCCTAGTGAGTGCTATTACATGAAAAAGTATGTTCAGACACCCACAAATTTGTATTGCACATTTTGTAAGTCCATGGGGCATGATGATAGGGATTTTAGTTCTTACGATCTCATGCATGAAAGGTCGAGAGACATACACAAGATTCAAGGTGAAGTACAACAAGAAGGAAACACTACGCAGTATAACTCCCCTGGAAGAGGAAACTTAAATCCACGTGGTGGATTTAGAGGAAGAGGTCGAGGAGGAGGAATGGGTCGAGAGCAAGGACATATAGTTTTTTATAACTGCACACAACTAGGACACCTCACAAGGGATTTCCAGAACCCTTGTACTACTTTAAACTATTGTAGCTCGTTTGAACATGTTATAGAAGATTGTCCTGTACTGCTAGCTAAGCTTCGGGAAAGACGAGGACCTCAAAAGAACCCTCAAGTGAAACTGATATATGTTGAACCTCGCAGAGAAGACCCTATAGTGGTTGTAATAACCAGAGGAGGATTTTTTACAGGAGAAGACAGACTGACCCAAGGGAAGATTTTGGAAGACTCGGGAATCAAAAAAGCTACAGAGAAGACACAAATGTTTGATGCAAAGAAAGAAAGACAAATGTTTGAGGAGGAAAGAAAAGAATTCAGAGGAGACCAGGGTTCCTCATCGAAGACAAGACCAGAAGTGAAAGAATATGGAATGCCTCTGGAATTTTATCAGTCTGCTTCGCCAAAAGAAGGAAAAGAGGTAAGAAAGCTCATGGAATTTCTATATACTTGTATTAAGTTGATTCAGGATGAAAGTGTTGTACAAGAACTACAAAATTTAATCAGACCATATGAGCTAGGAAAGATAGATCCCTTAATGAATAGGACAGTACATCAAATCGGTAAGAAGAGAAGGATCAATAAGGAATTACATTTGAATGCTCAAATAGGATAGTATGAGATATACTATGTGGTCCTCGACTTAGGGTCGGAGGTCAATGTCATGACGAAGCAAACCTGGGCACTGATGGGAAAACTGAAGTTGATCTATTCCCCTATCAGGCTTAATATGGCTAATCAACAAGATGTAATCCCCTTTGGAAGATTGGAACATGTCCCTGTGGACATCGACAGAGTAAGAACGTTTTCAGATTTTGAGGTAATTGAGATAGTTGATGATAGTTGTCCTTACCCTACATTGTTAGGAATTGATTGGGATTTCAATAATTCCATAGTGGTTGATTTGAAGAAAATACGTATGAATTTTGAAAGAGATGGCCTCAGGGTCATTGCACCTTTAGATCCAGATTAAGGTCAACAATACATAGAACCTATCAGAGAAGAAGACCACGCATATGAACTAGAAAACATATATAATCTAACAACCAGACAACATGATTACATTAATCCTACAACTGATGGGAACCTAAGATGGTGAAGTGATAGTGCATGTTCATCAGACTCAAAAGAAGCACTGGAGAACTAGAAGAATGTATGAAGTATATACAAGAAGATGTGTGAGATTAACCAAAGAAGTTCACTGGATTGGCACAACAATAGGTAACTTAACCACCTTTGATGGTCTGAATCCTTTAGAAACCTTCTTTTCGGAATTTCAGGAAAGTGTACCAATATAACAAATATTGGTGTCTATGGATGAGGCCTTGAAATCCACACTAGCAAGATGGTGGGGGACACATAAACACAGCATTACAAAATGGGTACAATGTTGCACCCTGATGACAGCGCGGTTCTCAACACAAGTAGAAGGCTATGAATTTTTCTACACAGGTCGAAGTTTTCCAAAGGACCATGTGCGGAGTTGTGAGGCAGCATGGAGAAACATTCCTCAAGAACAATGGGTGCACAAATTCATTAACACCCTGGACACGACACCTATCAAATGGTACCTCCAAGTAGAGTTGTGCCTCATCACTGCAAATTGGGAAGGTATGACTCAGAATTTTGTATCTACTTTCTTATTTGAAATTCAATTTCCTTCCATAGATCAAGCACTACAGACTGTAAGACAGAAAGTGTTTGAGGAGGCCTATAGCCTTCCTTTAGAACAAGAAGAGGATGAATGGATTGTGCCTCTCTAGAGATTGCAAGGCTATTACAACATCAAAGATGATGAAGATGATGATCCTAGGGAGGTGAACATCATCGAAACGGAAGGCCAAAGAGATGTGGAAGGACCGGGAGTTGAGATAGAATTCATCAGAAAGACGATCAAGATTAAGAAGGTCAATATTGGAATAGAGTAGACACCAAAGTTAACAAATGTTGGAGATTATTGGGATGTTTCCACCATTGACAAGATGACAGAGTTACTGCATGAATATCAGGACTTGTTTCCAACCAAGTTCACTAATATGAAGGGCATTAAAGGGCCTATGGGTGAGATGAGGATTCCTTTAAATCTAGATGAAAGACAAGTCAAATAGAGACCTTACATATTGAACCCTAAATATAAGGAGAAAGTGAAGATTGAGCTCGACAGAATGCTGGAAGCAGGAATTATAGAACTTGTTGAAGAGTCAAAATGGATTAGCCCTATGGTGGTGCAAGACAAGAAGGCAGGAGAGACCAGGATATGCATCGATCTCAGGAAGATGAATGATTCTTTTTTGCATGACCCCTTCCCTACACCATTCACTGACGAAGTGTTAGATAATGTGGGAGTTCAAGAGGTATATTCTTTTACAAATGGATTTTTAGGATACCATTAGATCTAGATTGCCAAGGAAGATCATCATAAGACCACATTTGCAACAGAATGGGGATCCTACCAATATAAAGTGATTCCATTTGGATTGAAGAATGCCCCAACCATCTTTTCCAAGGTGGTGGTCGAAGCATTCAAGGAGTTTTTTCATAAATTTCTAGAGGCATATTTTGATGATTGGACTGTTTTTAGTTTATTGAAAAATCATATTGAATGTCTAAGGCTAATATTGGATAAATGTAGACAGTGTCAAATTTCCTTAAACCTAAATAAAAGCATCTTATTTTCAACATTTGGATTTTTGTTAGGTCATATTGTATGCAAGCAAGGTTTGTTGGTAGATCCATCCAAAATTTCCATTATAGTTGATCTACCCCCTCCTACTTCATTCAAACAGTTGTGCACTGCATTGGGACACACAGGATACTATTGGAAGTTCATTAAAGGATATGTTCAGATCACAACACCCATGGAGAAATTGTTGAAGAAGGATTGTCAGTTTAGTTGGACAGAAGAATGTCAGCAAAGCTTCAACACACTGAAACAGAAAATGGTTATTGCGCCTATTCTGGTTTTCCCATATTAGACCAAGAAGTTTCATGTGCATGTCGATGCGTCTTCCATTGCTTTAGGAGCAGTGTTATCACAACCTAGAAAAGGATATATTGACCACCCGTTAGCTTTTGCTAGCAGGAATCTATCAATTGTTGAGATCAATTACACTGATCAGGGGATCAAATTTTGCTCAAAAAATCAAAGTGCTCGGAATCGCTTCAAATTGAACGAGAGTGTAGGCCTCGTTGTTACAAACCCAACACAACTCATTTGGGTTCAAACGAACGTCGGGAGCAAGATATATCACATTCTATTCAAATTTACAAACAGGCAAAAAAAAGGGTTGCTAATTGTACAGTCCGTACGGACGCTAACACGGCAGGTCGTACGACACATGGCAGACAGGCATTCAGACAGTTGGCAGGTGACTTG
Organism: Picea glauca; assembly: GCA_000966675.3. Taxonomy (NCBI): domain Eukaryota; kingdom Viridiplantae; phylum Streptophyta; class Pinopsida; order Pinales; family Pinaceae; genus Picea; species Picea glauca. The sequence continues at coordinate 221,772 of JZKD02S0506411.1, read as the reverse complement.
GCATGTTTGGCAGTGAATGGAATGATGACACATGGCCCAGTCAATGGCCGCCATGTGTCATCCATTTATTGGTTTAAAACTTATGTCATTGGTCGGAGTCGACCCTGCGACCTCTGGGCAGGGGCAAAGACTTGGAAAAGAGCCGCCAACCAGCGCGCAACGAGTTTTTCCTTGTTATATATATGGTGGAATATATATATATATATATATATGTTTGTATATGCGTTTGGTTTGGGGCATGACCGGGTCGGGGCTTAGCCCCAGCACTTGGTCGCATGATATGTTACATATAACCCACAACTATATCATATGGACGCGCGCACGCGGTTGTGTTTGTTCCAACGGTTATATCAACGACCTGCCATTTGGCCTTTGACCACTGGCTTATGTAACGGGAGCCTATGTTAATGTTAGCGCGTGGATGCATGGGTCATACGACCTGGCCCTTGACGGTTAGGGGCTAGGTGCGCCTGTAACTGTCCTACAGTTTGCATGGTTCATGCGGTTGCATCCGGTGCTAGGTTTTTATGCTTAAATATGCATGTGGGCTAGGTTGAGCCAACGAGGGTGCGTTTTGTAGATGCAGAGACAACAAGCTTGAAGAGGGGACTTCCAGGAAGCCTATCTTCTTCATTTTTTGGCCAAACGAGGTGCCAAAAAATCCCAACTAGGGGTTTTTGGACGTTCTGAAGCCATTGGAGCAGTCTATTTGGCATTTTGAGAATTGTAAAGAACATTTTTTATCACTTTGAGAAAATAATACAAATGATCCATTGGAAGCTGGACCAGGAGATGTAGCACAAGAGAGGGGTGAACTCCTTTATCATTTCTTGTGTTATGTGTTTTATGTTCATTGATTATGTTGTTGTTTATATGCATCTTGAATGAGTAAATCCTATTAAAAATTGTGTTGCAAAGATGATCCATTTTCATTTTAACACATAA
>JZKD02S0506411.1:177813-203511 GCA_000966675.3 Picea glauca | reverse complement strand
TAATAGACATATTTAGTATAAATAAGGGTCGAGGGTATGAGAACCCTAGTTTGGAGATTATTGTAACACAACATTGCTCAATTGGAGGTTTCCCCCTCGAAGAGGCCTGTGAACATTGCTTTCTAAATCAAAGTGTTATTTCTATTGCTAGTGTTATATCTTTTATGTGTATTGTGAAGATTATGCTAGATATTTTACTGTTATTCTACCATTTCTAGCATTTTATTTATGTTCTGCATATTGTATATATCTGGTATCTAGCATACTGGGTCGAAGTGGGCAAAAGAGCAGAAAATACGAAGCGAAGTAAGCCGTTGGATGAGGAGATCGGGGATGATAGATAAGAAAGAAAGAAGGATCATGGACAACTCAACAAGAAGAAAAATCCACCAGTATATGCTTTGGAGCACCACGGGAGAAGGAAGAAAAGACAGGCTGGAAAAGCCCTAAAAATATGGGTCAAGTTGACCTAGGGTTTTAGACACCTAGGGTTTTGGTATCTAGGGTTTTGGAAACCTAGGTTTTGACATAAGGATGTCGGTGAGTGATTGTAATGTATAAATAAGAACCTACATGAAGGAAGGAGGTTCAATCCAGTTGTTGTTCATTCATTGTTTTTGGTATGTAATGAGATATTATTGGTGTGTAAGAGAGAAGTGCTAAGTGTGAGAGCCTTCTAATATTGTAAGATCTTCAGCTGGGTGCAAAGATCAACCCTACAGTTGGGTGCGTAGGGATAGGAGAGAAAGAGAGGAGAAGAGATAAGATCTGCTAGCTAAGAGTGCATACAAGAACTATATGCTTCATATTAATACATTATAAAGAGCAGTTATGTGGATGTAGCCCTAGAGAGAGGGTGAACCACGTATATTTTGCATTGTGTGTGATTGGTATTATGTCTCTGTCATTGATATACTGTGATTCCATTACTATGTTAGATCTAATAAGTAGATGTGCAGAGTAGATCCAAGATGATAAGTTATATATGAATGTTGCGTTGTTCTTGTATTAGATCCACTTGATATTCCCCTTGGCTGTAGACATCTCTGTCCTGCAGCCCCCCCATAACTGCTTCAGGTGAGACTGCATCTGCTTCGCAGGTGTTGCCGAAAGGGCCAGTAGTTAGGGCTTGTTGGTGCACTCTTGGAACTGAACCCTGGGTCTACCCCTGTGCCAACAATACCTAATTTTGTTGATTTAAAGTCAACAATTCTGGATGAATTGCACCAAAATCCATATTCTAGTCATCCAGGATACCAGAAAATGGTAGCATCTTTAATAAAATTGTTTTATTGGCCTAACATGAAAAGTGAAACATATAAATACTTATCTAAATGCTTAGATTTTCAACAGGTAAAGGATGAACATCAACATCCAGCCGGCCTGCTACAACCTCTACCTATACCAAAATGGAAGTGGGATATTATCTCGTTGGACTTCATAATAGGTTTTCCTAAGACTCAAAAGAAAAATGACTCGATTATGGTAGTAATTGATAAACTTATCAAATCTTCACATTTTATATCTGCAAAATCTACTTATAAAGCAATTAATATCGTTGAAATATTTAGATTGCATGGAATTCCTAAAATGATGATTTCAGATAGAGATGTCGAATTTACGTCAATGTTTTGGAAGGAATTGTTTGCAGGGTTGGATACTAGCCTGAATTTTAGCACAAGCTACCATCCACAAACAGATAGGCAAAATGAACGAATGAATTAGATTGTGGAAGACATGTTACAGATGTACATGAGAATGAAACCAACTAAGTGGGAGGAGTACCTACACTTAGTTGAATTTACGTACAATAATGACTATCATATGTCATCTAAGATGAGTCCATTCGAAGCATTGCATGAAAGAAAATGTACAACTCCAATTAGCTGGGATAATCCAGTTGACAGAATTATGATGGGACCATAAATGCTCTAGGAAATGGAGAAAATGGTAAGAAAGGTACAACATAATTTAAAAGAGGCACAAGACAGACAAAAAAGCTACGCATATTTAAAAAGGAGACATCGAGAATTTCAAGTTGGGAACCATGTATAGTTAAAAGTCAAAGAAAGGAGAAGCTCCTTAAAGCTAGGAAATTGTTCAAAGTTGGCGTCCAGGTTTTGTGGTCCCTTCGAGATCTGAGCTCGAATTGGACCTGTGGCATATCAACTTGCACTTCCTGAAATTTAAAAGTTCATAATGTTTTTCATGTTTCTTTATTGAAAAATTATATTCATGATCCTACTCACATCATTGATTGGAACATGGTATGGATGTATCCAGAAGATGAGTCCCAAGCATAACCTCTGCACATTCTGGATAGGAAAGAAACAATACTATGGAACAGAGCCATCACCCAGATAAAAGTGCAATGGAAGCACTTTAGTCCTGAGGAGGCCACTTGGGAATTCCAGGAAGATTTGCAGAAATCTTATCCAATATTATTCTGAGAGAGGAATGAACACTGAGGAAAGTGTTGTACTTAAGGGGAGAGGATGCAATATCCCCAAAAATAATTGATTATTAAAGTCTAAGTTTACTTGGGAATAAATTTTCGTTTTTGGCAAATTTGGATTTGGAAATTATTTGTCATTTATGGAAAATCCAAATTTGGAATTTGATTATTGTAATAAATTATTTATGACTGTTGGGAAAAGATTTGATTTTCCCAACTAACTTCTTTGATTGTGACACATGTAAAAGACAAACTTTTTTATAAATTAAATGTTGGAAGACAAATGGAACAGTCAGGTTAAAAACAATTGACCATGTCTCCATGAGTGGGGAATAGATTTGAGTTGCCTCAGGGCTGATTTTTACAAGTGGAAAATGAGGGATTTGACCACTAGCAGCCTCTAAAAATCAGGGATTTGTAATGTTGCGAAAATTCCCAATGAGGGAAGGAAATACCTAGGCACAATATGCATATAAATACAACATATGGAGGAGGCGGGACACTGCTTAGTATGTTGGAGAAAGGAAACTACTTACTGTTATGAACACTATTGGTGTGAGGAAAGGTAATTTATGATCTGTGGAAGGTGACTTTAGCAAAGGAGAATCATTTCAAATTCTCCCTTATGGACTCATGGTCAGGCTAGGGGGTGAACGGAGAAAGTAAACTTGTTTTTTTTGTTCTACGGTTGGGTGGAACTTGGTTGTTCCATTTGTGTCCCGGAATCGGATTCAGATATGTACCTTTACTTTCTTTCTTGTTAATATTATGTTGATTATTGGTTGTCAGGAATGAAATGGTTATGTGATGATTGTTTATATATATATATATATATATATATATATATGTTCTCACCTAGCATAAATAGTAGAACTACTATAGGTTCTAATTGCTAATGAAATAGGGTTGTACATATATCGATATTTGTATGGATATATACATATGTGTAATCATGCATAAAGAAATGAGAGAATTGTTGCATGTTCCTAATGATCATTAAGTAGGGTTATGCATATGCATAAATAATTGTGTATACTTGTATATGTGTATTCAAGTTTAAAGGAAAAATAGGACTACTATTATGTTCATATTAACCATTGAATTGGATATATACATATGTTCAGTTACTATTTCAGATTTTGTACAAGTACCATAAGAAATAGATTTTATGAATAACAATCCTCTTCTATAAATTTTACATATTATTTATGTTTATAACCACAAATAAACAGTGATTCAATAGTCTACAAATGCATGCTACAGTAGTTGTTACATTAACTGAATCTTGTTCAAAATGGTTTCAACAACCTGTATATTCATTTGAATGTAAATTTCAAACAACCTGTGTAGACATGAAACCATGGTTCAAATTTTATTACAGTGGAGTACCCTAGGGAAAAGACTCCATTTCCATTGGTAGACATAATCTAAGAATTTTTGTTTAAACACCAAGATGAGAACTCGAATACATTTTTGAGCAAGAAGGCTTTCCTTAATTTGTTTCCCTCGAACCGTATAAACTTGCAAAGATAAAGGGTAGGGCTTAGTAAACCATACTATACTTTTAAATGGAAATAACTTATAATATATGATATAAAATAATACTTATCTTGAGTTCGGTGAAAGACCAAGTCACCACTGGAGTTGGTGTGACGATCCATCCATGACCAAAGGGGAGGAGTGGATCCATAAATCAGTTGATGGGTACTCTCGCAAAAACAAATTAGGGCCTCATCATAAACTGATGAAATCTGAGTATAATTCTTTTATAAGCACATAATACAAGCTACGATTTATAACAGCAAGAATTTAATAATACAATTTGTAAATCATACAGGAATAAATAAAATATACAATTTATGAATCACACAATAATAAAGAAATTATACAAGTTATAATCTACACAGTGTTAAATAAATAAATCAAGTACAATTGTGCAACCCCACAGAGGGTAAAACAATGCCTTATATACACATAAGTTATAAAGTATGTAGGGTAAAATAAATGAACAAAGAACAGTCATGAAACCCCTTAGAGGGTAAAACACTGCCTTCGCTTACCCAGAGCTTAAACTATAAATTACACAGAGTTAGAATAACTCACATAGAGCACAGTCGTGGATCCCACAAAGGGTAAAATGATGCTTTTTATATACACTGAGCGTAGGTTTATGATTTATACAATGTTGGGTAAGTAACCCTGTTGCATACATAGAGAATTAAATTACGATTATGCACACAATAAAATCAAGAAATCCCACAAAGGCAAAACAATCACAATTCAAAGGGATTAAGACCAAGTACGAGAGACGTTCTACCATACTATATGTAAAGTACAATAATTTAGGTTTTTCTATTTAAAAATACAGAGGGAAATCTATGAAAAGAGGTTCGAGTTTGAGGTGTATACATATAATTACGTTATACGAAAGTACAAAGGAAATTGATGGACAAAAGGTTGATGTTATGGTATATATGTAAATCGATTCTTGCTTATGGAAACAGAGAAGGTAAAAATCGCCCAATACATATTTCTTTGCAACAAAGAATGTAAATTATAGGAAGAGGGATTGTTCATTGCCCTATATATATTGTCGTATGGATCTCAACAGTTAATTCACAAAACATAAAAATTAATGTTACTTTGCACACAGAATGCAAGTTCCAGAATAACCATAGAAGGATTGTCTTCCACACTTTTTCACGAGTCTACACAGATCAATAAAAAAAAAACATTACATGGACTGAATCTATAAATATCTTGCAGGGTCTATCCTATGTATATATGTATATATATTTGCATACAGTTAAATCCTGAATTCCACAGTGTGGTAATACAAAGTGTGACACCAATAAACTATACATTTTACTTACGTAGGGTGTCCATTCAAATACCTACAGAACACTAAAATAATTGATAGAACAAAGTTATGAATTTGCAGGGTTAAATTTCTACACAAGCGCATCCATTTCGGGATCCCCACAGTTAATAAATAATATTACATGCGTAAGTGATAACATTTAACAATGTCACAGAGTAAATAAAGAAAACACAAAAAGAACACTAACGATTTGGGCCACGGTGAAAATAAAACTGGAAGAAATGCCTACAAAGGCGAGGTACCAAATATTGCTAACCCTCAATAGTTCCCAAACAAGTTTTATCCATGAGAGTTACATTAAATAAAGAAAAGAATTTCAATATTTACCTTGCGTAGAGAAGATCCAACTGGGGTTCATCTACCATATTTGTTTACCAGGGTTGATTATGTTTTCCAAGTTGTCAACCATATACAAGGATGGAGACACAGATTATGCACAGAGACCGAAGCACACAGGGTATGCACAGAGACCAAATCGCACACAGGGCAGAGGAAGGTTTCGTGAAGCCAAAGGGAACAATGAATGGAGTAACCTCAAACACATTGCAAAAAATGAGTAATGTGTGACAAGAATGCACAGTATTGTAGCCATGTGAAGAATCGGATATGGCGAGCCCGCATTGGGTGCGACGGCCTAAGCATCTAGTACGATACAAACTTCCCTTAAATGTAATAACTAGTAGTAAATGTAGTGCATACCGATATGACACCCGCCATTAACATGGCTTCCAAACATATTCAATCCTGGGACGTGTCTTAAGTCAGGTAGGGTTAACGTTGTAGGTATAGGTTTAGTCGTGGCACACTTGCATAAACCTATTGTGTTATGGGGTGTGATATGTCAATGTTTGCGTTGTAATAACCACCCCATAAAAGTCTCATTGTAACGATAACACATGTGCGCATAGCAACTATTTTATGTGTTAGGATATGAGTTATAATGGGGTGGAATGTCATGTTACAACAATACGATTGTAGGAATAATGCTAATGTGTAATAGTTCATATAACCTACGATATATATATATATATATGGGTATGATACATACAACGAGTAAGGATTATATCATATGCTAAATCAAACAATTGTGTATGTATGTACATAATGGTATATGCTAAGAACTCCATGTGTGGAATTTTATATGGGTATGTGTTAAGAATTTACATATTGGTTACAAAATTGAATGTGCTAGGAGTTATAAATAAGTTGGGTCTTTGGTAAACAAATTATATAGATATATAAAGATAGGTATAGCATCAATGTTACAGTATGTATACTATAATTTATAATTGGATACAGTAAGCAATGCAGGCTCATAATATTTGGTAATACAAATATTATGAGCAGACTATATGCTAGTCATATTATTCATAGTTTAATATGCACTGAAATCTTTTAACAGCACGGCTTAACATAGATAAGATAGATATCTTGATAGCAGTCGTATTAACTACAAAGAGGTACATGTTTTAATCTAATAGAGATGATAATAAAGTTATGCTGAAATAAAAATTGAAGAGTCAAGGAGATTTAATGTCCCTAACAAATTTTTTTTATTTGGTAAATTTGGGGTACATTACAATGTATGCCCAGTTAGGTGATATATTTCACTAACATCTTTAGGCCTTAAATATGTTATTTGCATTCCATAATTGTTTATAATTGTGGCAATGCATGAATCAAACTTATTGAATCACCATTGGGCCACCTCATTGTAAGGAAATAATGTCGGTCGGGCAACTACAAGGTGAATACCACTCTTCTATATATTATGGTACACTTTGAGGTTTTCATCCTCTAGAGGAAAGTATCCAATATTGAATATCTTGTATATCTCTTCGTGCCTAGGGGAATGATCTTCTTCAGTATGATAGGTTGTATCAGTTACTAAAACCTCTCCATGGAAGGAAAAAGTTTCAGGTGTAGAATTTGGAGAATAGGATGCTAAATTCTTGGATCTTTGGGTAGTCTGACTCACCATTGTGTCTTCTATGTATCCTACAATTAACATATTAATCATCAATAAATCGAATAAATGAAAAATAATACAAGAAAGTAGATCAAAATAACAAGATACCTTTGATTTAACTGAAAATGATGCTTACTGAGTGTTACAGAGTTGATCGATACAAAGCAGAGTGCCTCATCAGCTTACTGAGAAAATCTATGATGTCAATGAGGGTTTTAGGGTTATATTATATGCATTTAATTACCCTAATTAACATATTGAATAACCTTTGTAATATGACCATTTAAAAAGCCAGAGCATTACTACGCCATTAATGTGATTTGAAATCAAGGATTTCCCAAATTTGTGTATTGGAGTAATGGGAGGCAAAAATTTGAAATCGTAGTCGTCAAAGCCATTTCCATCAAATAGGGAACATTAATAGATTAGTTTGCAGTCCAAAAAAGACGTATCTAATTATATTCCCTTCCTAGCATTGATTTGCATGCTGAGAGTATAAGAGCACAAATAGTTATATGTGAATCCTCAGAGTTGTTTATGTTAAGGAGGAGAAGTTCACAGATCGATCCATACTCTGATGTAAAGGCATCAAAGGATATTCCCTTTCAAATGTTTATTTACGTGTTGAAAGTATAATGTCAAGAAATGTTAAAAGTGTGTTTTCGAACCTTCCTAATCAGAGCTCAACATATTCGAGAAACTTCATAACTCCTAAGAGAAGGGAAGTGAATGATATTCCCTTCCTTGAGAAATGTGTGTTGGTTGTGGAGCCTGGTTATCTTTCTGATTTAGAGGTTTTTTACTTTCAGCCGTGTTTATACTCCATGAAGTATTTACACCCCAGAAGTATGTACACTCTTCCACGCGGGGGAGTGTAGAGGGGGGTTACCCCCTTTGTGGGGTTCGGGGGAGCTATCCCACCGGCTGGGGGGTCTAGGGGAAAGCGAGCCCCCAACGGGGGTTCGGGTGATATTGCCTTGTAAAAGTATATTGTAATTTCACTGTAAATCTGGACCGTTCCTTATAAGGTCACAGATCTAACGATAGAGATTATGTTAGGGTTTTTTTCCCTAGAAGGAAACCCTCTTTTATGAGGGAAATGTATTGTGGCTATGTATGTTGGAGAGTATTGTTGACGCAAACGCGCCACCCACAGCACGTCTGCACACCAGGACCTTCTTCTCCCTTAGGCCCAAAGAGCTGAAACGCTCTCCAAATTCCCTATCGGGACTTTTCTCTACCCACAGAACTATCTTGATGACTCCCCTGTGTTATATCAGGAAATAGGACCTCGCGGGATCGTGAGTCCTGTACTCGTGAAAAACAGGTATTATAAAACCCCGAAACCCGATGAACATTCACCCACGTGTTCTTTGCTTCTATCGGGAAAATTCTCGTCGGGGAATCGGCACTTGCGAAGTCGTAATTTCCTTACCTCTCATATCCCCGATTCCCGAACTCCGACGGCACCTTCTGCACCCTTTAAATTCCTCAGACTAACTCTTTCAGCATGTGACCTGCCAACCCACGTGACCATGTCCTTCCCCACTTATCGGGATTTCAAAGTTTGCGAATTTGAAATGCGAAGAACTCACACTCCTGGAATCTCCGATCCCCGATCTCTGATGCCACCTCTCCTCTCCTCAAGGCAAGGCTCAATCCTTCGACACCTGTCCTCCACTACTGGTCTTAACCCTATCGGGAAATCACGTATCACGATTTCGACTTACGCAATGCACTCGACTACGGAAATCCCAAAATGCCAAACCCCGACTCCTCGGGATCTCTCTCCACGTGTCTCCCCCCCGATCAACGGTTCTGACCGCGTTGGGAAATCACCGATCGTGATTTCAATATGAAAGCATTTCACAACCCTGGAAACCCCGATGCCTCCAAATGCCGACTCGCTCAGATCTTCCGCCACGTGTCCTTGACGATCAACGATCGAAAACGCTCGTCGGGAAATCGCGGATCACGATTTCAACAAGTGAGATTTCTACATCCTCGGAAACCCCGACTCTCCTGATGTTTGTCATGTGTCCACTTTGAGATCAATGGCTGAGATCCTTTCGGGAAATCGCGGATCGTGATTTTTCTCTACCAGAGTTTCACGACCACGGAAACCCCGATATCCCGATGAGACGAATCTCGATGACTCCTCCTCTGTTCACTGGGGTTTAAACTCTGCGCAACTCTGCACGATCTGATGGATGGCGGGGTTTCGCTAGTTCCCTCGCTAAATCCTAACCGTCGATTCCTCCCTCTCGAGAATCTCCTGAGAATGGATGAGTATTCCTCCTCGGCGCTTGGTTGTCTTCTGACACTTGGGTCTGCAACTCTTTGTTTGAACTCTCCTTGGCACGGCTCCTATGCTTCCCTTCAACTATTGTCGTGAAGGTGCTATACCTCCTGAGCTTATCAACTCTAATTCTCTCAAAGACCTTGCGCACACTTCTGGTGCTTCGATCTTCGACACCCCTCAAAGTTTTGGGTCTCTCAGACTCTGTGCACCTCCAGCCACAGTAGTCTCTACCTTATTTTTCTCAGCTTAACAACTGAGACCTATGACTCCACCTGTGTGCTCTTCACACGGATTCCTCAACAATCTTATAACTTCTGGGTGAATGAGAATGAGTGTTTAACTTCTGAGCCTTCATCAACGCACTCTATGTGGATGAATTCGACTGCACTCTATGCAGGAATCTCTTGGCTCAGACAGAGAAAAAATTGAAACTAATTCTCTTCTCTCAGACTTCAGTTTAAACCCTGAAATCACATGCACAGCATATTCAAAACAAATTCATCACCAGAAACAAACATTCATAAGCCCATGAACAATACACACAGAGAAACAACACCAGACGTGAGTTTGAATCAGAATTCCATTCTATTAATTCAACATTGTACACGGGTGTTCTTCACAAAGTCCTTTGCTTGCTCCTCACTTCTCAAGGCTTCTAAATAATCTGAATCTTGAATAATGTACAAAGGAGGGTGTCTATATCTATTTTCCCTCTCAAACTCTAAACTGTCTAATCTAGACTTAAACATCTATCTACCTGCATTAACTAGATTAAATGCCTCCTATCTATTTCAGAAAAGAGCGTATGGCTCAATGTCTGATACAATACAACAGGCCCTCCTTCATAAATGTTTCATTGAAGGATATGGCACTTCATCTTAAATGAAAATTCAAAAAGAGTTATCAAGCTTATATGTCATGTGTTTAAAAACACATGCGCTGGCTCCACGCTTGTTGAGTTGGCGATGCTCCTGCATCATACTCCTCGGCTTGAAAATATTCATGGGATCCTGTCCATGAGCTCCTACACGGTATGTCCATGCTTTTGGATAAGTTCTTTTGTCTCCCAGTTGGCATCCTCCACTGGGTGGTTCTTCCATTTGACTAGGTATTCAAAGTATTCCTTCCGCCTGGTTCTTTTGCTGACCCTCTTGTCAAGTATGTGCTCCATCTGTGGCCTTTCTGCAATCGGCATCTGCTTCTGCCACTGGATCTCTGGCTGCTCATCATTTCCAGTTCCTGCTTCCTCAGCCTTATATGGATATAAGTCTGAAACATTGAATGTCGGAGATATTCCGATGTCATCCAGCAATTCAATCTCATAAGCATTTTCCCCCAATTTATTCAGGACTCTGCATGGCCCAATTTTCTTCATTTTCAGTTTGTTGTATGTTCCCTTTGGGAACCTTTCTCTCCTAATATGTTCCAGAACTAGATCACCAACTTTGAATTGAAGTTGTCTCCGATGCTGATCTGCTCTACGCTTGTATTCCTGGTTCGACTCCAGCAATCGCTGCTTCACTCTGCTGTGAATTTCTTCCATCGCTTCTGCGAATTCTTCAGTGCTTGCACTCTTTGTGATTATCTGTTCTGATTCTCTCAGTTCAGATACTCCTCTCAGCTACCTGCCATAAACAATTTCAAATGGGATTTTTCCTGTACTTCGATTCATTGAATCATTGTACGCGAACTCTGCCTTTGGCAACACATTGTCCCAACTGCTGTGGTGCTCTGTCACCAAGCTTCTGAGTAAATCTCCAAGACTTCTGTTGACCACCTCTGTCTACCCATCTGTCTATGGATGATAGGTAGAACTGAACATTAAGTTAGTTCCCATCTTCTTCCAGAGTGTCCTCCAGAAATGTCCAATGAACTTTGTATCCCTGTCTGATACAATGCTTATGGGTAAACCATGAAGTCTAACAATCTCCTTGAAGAACAAATTTGCGATATGTGTTGCATCGCTGGTCTTATGGCATGGTATAAAATGTGCCATTTTTTAGAACCTGTCGACCACCACAAAGATCGAATCGTGTCCTCTTTGCGTCCTCGACAATCCTAATACGAAATCCATGTTGATTTCATCCCACGGCCTTTCAGGTATGGGTAAGGATTGATAGAATCCTGCATTCTGCTTTCTGCCTTTTGAATGCTGACAAATCCTACACCTGTCAACAAACTTCTTGACATCTGTTCGCATCTTCGTCCAGAAATAGGCTTCACTCAGCTTTGCAAATGTCTTATCGTGGCTGAAATGTCCTGCTAATCCGCCACTATGCTTTTCTTTTAGCAAATTCTCCCTCATGGAGCAATGTGGAATGCATAACTGATTGCCTCTGAACAACAGTCCATTTTGGATCATGTAATCCATCCACGGGATTCTGTCTCTGAGAACTGGATTCTCAGCTGCCTCGTATGCCTCTGCAAAATATGCATCACCTGCATACATATCCTTTAGATTTTCAAAACCCAATGTTTTGACTCAGAACTCCTGCAACAACAAACATTTCCTGCTCAAAGCATCAGCCACTTTGTTAGCAGTCCCTGAAATGTGTTTAATGACAAATGTAAAATTCTGCATATACTCCACCCATTTAGCGTGTTTCTGATTCAACTTTTCTTGTTGAATTACAAACTGTAGTGCATGATTATCACTATACAGAACAAATTCCTTGGGTATCAAGTAATGCCTCCACTTCTTCAACGCTTGTATGATGGCATAAAATTCTTTATCATACGTTGAATAMTTMACCTTTGCYTCATCCARYKTCTCRCTGAAATATGYRATTGGTYYRTCCTCMTGGCTTAAGACCGCTCCTATGGMAAAGCCACTYGCATCACACTTTACCTGRAAAACTTTYTGAAAATMTGGCAACACSAACACTGGTTGCTCTGTGATYTTCCRCTTCAAYAGATTGAAGCTMTTYTCTGCCKCTTCAGTCCAATGRAAAGACTTATGTMTTTTCTTGACTGTGTSCATCATTKYTGCGCTAATTCCACTAAAATTTYGAATGAATTTCCTGTAGAAACTCGCCAGTCCATGGAAACTTCTCACCTCAAAAACATTTCTTGGTGATGGCCAATTCTTAATCACCTCTACTTTACTTGGATCCATCTTTAATTCATTTTCCGATATGACAAATCCCAAGTAAATGAGTCCTTTCTTCATAAATGAAGACTTCCTCATGTTGATTAACAGCTTCTCTTGTTGTAGCTTCCTCATTACGGCAGCTAAATAATTTAGATGATCTTCTTTTGACTTGCTAAAAATCAAGATGTCATCCAAATAAACAATGATAAACTTACCAATAAACTCCTTCAGCACTTCATTCATCAGCCTCATGAATGTACTTGTTGCATTCGTTAAGCCAAACGGCATGACCAACCACTCATACAAACCTTCGTTAGTCTTGAAGGCTGTCTTCCATTCATCGCCTTCCCTCATGCGAATTTGATGGTATCCTCTTTTCAAATCAACCTTTGAAAAAAACTCTGCTCCACTCAAGCAGTCCATCAAGTCATCCATCCTCGGAAATGGAAACCTGTACCTGATGGTTATCTTGTTGATGGGTATGGAATCAGTGCACATTCCCCAACCTCCATCTTTCTTCGGACTTAGTACCGTTGGAACGACACACGGACTAAGACTTTCCCTGACCAGTCCTTTATCCAATAGTTCTTGTACCTGCCTCTTGACCTCTTCGTTCTCCTGCAGTGTCAACCTGTACGCTGCTTTATTTGGAAAACTTGCTCCTGGTATGAGGTCTATATGATGACTTATACTCCTCATCGATGGCAATGAATGAGGTAATTCGTCCACCACTATATCAGCGAACTCTTCCAGTAGTTCCTGAAATTCCTTTGGTAGATCATCCACTCTTGTGCTGGTCAAAACAACTTTCGGTTTCCTGACCACAAAGAATTGTGGATCTTCCTTCTTCTTTACTTCTGCCAAAAGTTCCTTCCCACTCATGAGAAGTATAGTATTCCTCGGTTCTGGTTTTACTTCTTTATCCTTAATTGGATTCAGCGTATGTGCTCTTCCATTCTTCTCCAAAGTGTACGTATTCATCTTCCCATCATGAATTACGTTTCTGTCATATTTCCATGGTCTGCCTAGCAATACATGACATACATCCATAGGAATAACATCACATAAAATCCTATCATTGTATCTTCCTATCTTGATGTCAACTAAGCACTGTTTAGTGACACTTACCTGATGTCCCTTCTGCAGCCATGAAACTTTGTATGGCCTTGGGTGATCTGTTGTTTCCATCTCTAGTTTCTCCACCATATCGTTCGAAACGAGGTTGTTTGTGCTTCCGCTGTCCACAATGACCTGGCATTTCCTGTCTTTGGTCTTGCATGTGGTTCTAAAAATCATGTTTCTTTGAACTGTGTCCTCCACCTCCTTCTCAGGTGTTAAGAGAAGTTTACGCATCATCAATGACCTTCCATCTTCTGCGTCTTCTTCCTCAGCATCTCGCCTTTGTGCTTGGGCGATGTAAGCTTCTCCTTTATCTGTCTTCCTATCTAGACAATCAACTGCCTTATGTCCATTTTTCCCACATGTGTAACATGTGATGATTCCACCTCTACCTCTTCCTCTACCTCTGGTACGAGGAAATGTGTTCGCGTCAGTGTATCCTCCGCCTAGTTCTGTCTGTTGCCTTCGTTGTTCAGCGTGTTGGCCTTGCTGTGAACTTCCACCTCTTTCTAGTCTTGTCTGAGGCTTTTTCCAGTCGTCCTTAGATTTCTGGAATCTATCTTGAGCAACAGACTTACCTTTCGGTTGGCTCCTGCCTCAGCCTCGCTATCCTCGCTTACGGCTTAGATTTTCCTCAGCTTTTAATGCCATCTGATACACATCCTCTACTGTTCGGATGGTTTCCATACTTATCTCATCCTGGATATCGTATCTTAAGCCATTCATATACCTGGAAACTTTTTCATCATCTCTCTTCTGATGACCTGCTCTGATATTGAGCCTATAAAATTCCTCGGTGTACTCCTTCACCATCATCAACTTCTGTCTCAGGTTCTGCATCCTCCTGAACAATGTGATTTGATAATCCCTTGGGATGAACTTTTCTTTCATCTTCGCAACCACTCGATCCCAACTTTTAATCTTTTGCTTACCTTTGCAGCGTCTATCTGCTTGAAGCTCGTCCCACCATAATGTTGCGTGTCCCTTCAATTTGGTGACAACATGTCTGACCTTTTTATCCTCTTCGATATCCTCATAATCAAAGTAGGTGTCAAGAGCTCTAATCCAATCCAACATCTCTTCTACATCTAGATTTCCTTCATAAGTCGGAATGTCCATCTTTATCTTTGAACTCATCTGGGCTATGGCTTTCATTAAACGCTCATTTGCTGCATCTTTCGCTGGGATTTCTCCTGCTTCCTGTCCAGCTTCACCTTCATCCTCGGATTCACTGGTATCTCCTGCATCAGCTTTGCACCTTTTCTTTACTCCCATATCCACAATCATAGAGCGTAATTCTTGCAGTTGTCTTTCTACTTCCAGATTCTGCCTTGGCCTACCTCTTTCTCTGGACGATTCCCTTTCCCCCTCTGGCTCGGGTGAATGTCTATCTCTTCTCTGTGGCGGCATGGTGAACTCTCCTTTCTTCTCTTCTACAGAAAACAGAGAGATTTTTCTCGCTCTGATACCACTTGACGCAAACGCGCCACCCACAGCACGTCTGCACACCAGGACCTTCTTCTCCCTTAGGCCTGAAGAGCTGAAACGCTCTCCAAATTCCCTATCGGGAATTTTCTCTACCCACAGAACTATCCTGATGACTCCCCTATTTTATATCAAGAAATCGGACCTCGCGGGATCACGAATCCTGTACTCATGAAAAACAGGTATTATAAAACCCCGAAACCCGATGAACATTCACCCACGTGTTCTTTGCTTCTATTGGGAAAATTCTCGTCGGGGAATCGGCACTTGCGAAGTCGTAAGTTCCTTACGTCTCGTATCCCTGATTCCCAAACTCCGACGGCACCTTCTGCACCCTTTATCTCCTCAGACTAACTCTTTCAGCATGTGACCTGCCAACCCACGTGACAGTGTCCTTCCCCACTTATCGAGATTTCGGAGTTCGCGAGTTTGAAATGCGAAGAACTCGCACTCCTGGAATCTTCGATCCCCGATCTTTGATGCCACCTGTCCTCTCCTCAAGGAAAGGCTCAATCCTCCGACACCTATCCTCCACTACCGGTCTTAACCCTATCGGTAAATCATGTATCGCGATTTCGACTTACACAATGCACTCGACTCCGAAAATCCCGAAATGTCGAACCCCGACTCCTCGGGATCTCTCTCCACGTGTCTCCCATCAACGGTTCTGACCGCGTTAGGAAATCATCGATCGTGATTTCAATATGCAAGCATTTCACAACCCTGGAAACCCCGATGCCTCCAAATGCCGACTCGCTCAGATCTTCCGCCACATGTCCTTGACGATGAACGGTACAAAACGCTCGTCGGGAAATCGTGGATCGTGATTTCAACAAGCAAGATTTCTACGTCCTCGGAAACCCCGATATCCCGATGGACTGAACCCTGACTCTCCTGATGTTTGTCACGTGTCCACTTTGAGATCAATGGCTGAGATCCTTTTGGGAAATCGCGGATCGCAATTTTTCTCTGCCAGAGTTTCACGACCACGAAAACCCCGATATCCCGATGAGCCGAATCCCGATGACTCCTCCTCTGTTCACTGGGGTTTAAACTCTACGCAACTCCGCATGATCTGACAGTTGGCGGGGTTTCGCTAGTTCCCTCGGTGAATCCTAACCGTCGATTCCTCCCTCTCGAGGATCTCCTGAGAATGGATAAGTATTCCTCCTCA
This sequence comes from Picea glauca, assembly GCA_000966675.3. Lineage (NCBI taxonomy): Eukaryota > Viridiplantae > Streptophyta > Pinopsida > Pinales > Pinaceae > Picea > Picea glauca. Next base: position 187,035 of record JZKD02S0506411.1, on the reverse strand, counting down.
GCGCTTGGTTGTCTTCTGACGCTTGGGTCTGCAACTCTTTGTTTGAACTCTCCTTGGCATGGCTCCTGTGCTTCCCTTCAACTATTGTCGCGAAGGTGCTATACCTCCTGAGCTTATCAACTCTGATTCTCTCAAAGACCTTGCGCACACTTATGGTGCTTCGATCTTCGACACCCCTCAAAGTGTTGGGTCTCTCAGACTTTGTGCACCTCCAGCCACAGTAGTCTCTACCTTCTTTTTCTCAGCTTAACAACTGAGACCTCTGACTCCACCTGTGCGCTCTTCACATGGCTTCCTCAACAATGTTATAACTTCTGGGTGAATGTGAATAAGTGTTTAACTTCTGAGCCTTCATCAACGCACTCTATGCGGATGAATTCGACTGCACTCTATGCAGGAATCTCCTGGCTCAGACAGAGAAACAATTGAAACTAATTCTCTTCTCTCAGACTTCAGTTTAAACCCTGGAATCACATGCACAACATATTCAAAACAAATGCATCACCAGAAACAAACATTCATAAGCCCATGAACAATACACACAGAGAAACAAGACCAGACGTGAGTTTGAATCAGAATTCCATATTCTATTAATTCAACACTGTACACGGGTGTTCTTCACAAAGTCCTCTGCTTGCTCCTCACTTCTCAAGGCTTCTAAATAATCTGAATCTTGAATAATGTACAAAGGAGGGTGTCTATATCCATTTTCCCTCTCGAACTCTAAACTGTCTAATCTAGACTTAAACATCTATCTACCTGCATTAACTAGATTAAATGCCTCCTATCTATTTCATACAAGAGCGTATGGCTCGAGGTCTTATACAATACAACAGGTGCTCCTTCATAAATTTTTCATTGAAGGATATGGTGCTTCATCTTAAATGAAAATTCAAAAAGAGTTATCAAGCTTATATGTCATGTGTTTAAAAACACATGCGTTGGCTCCACGCTTGCTGAGTTGGCGATGCTCCTGCATCAATTGTATTCTGAGAGAGGAGACTGTGAGAGAAAGAAGAGGAATTTACAATGGGTTTTGTTGTAGGTTATATCCCTTCATTTTGTTGGATAATAATAAAGAAAGGACCTGGCAATTTCTCTGGTGGACATAGCCCACACTGGGTGAACCATGTAAATCTGTGTCTCTCTTGTATTGTGTATCTTCTGTGTTTTGTTTCTGCATTTGTTTTATTTTATTTCTCAGCGGTCCTATTTTTCTAACAATGTGTTATTTTGAGAAGTTGAGCGATAAGTAAATGAGGGAGTATTCATTTAACAAACTAGATACCAATCATTTTTTTCCATATCATATGGTTATCATCATATGGGATTATCCAAAAAAAAAAAATTAAATATTTGTGTGCTTATTCCTCCACCAACGATCAAATGACACATCTATCAACATAACATACGTTGTGAAATCAGGTCATCGTATTGTATTCGTAGGAGTCAAAATTTATTTGTAGGACGTATTAATCCGCTATGGAAGATTCTAATAGAACCCTTTCTGATATTTATATCGGAAATGTTTATGTCAGAATATTATTAGAATATGTATTTATTTCATCCTAACTTATACTTTGAAAGTAGTTGAGTGAATGGAAGTTCCTTTGTCCTTATATATGTAGGGATATCAGATCAGTTCACACAGTCTGTGTGATTGAGTGGAGTGAGGGGGAAAATTCATTTTTTGGAAAGATGGACTAGTTGATGTCACAGAGAAGATTGGAACTCAATTTCAAAATGTAGATAGCAATAAAAAGAGAAACCTTCCATACCATATCAACAAAAGGAACAACTCCTTATGCCAACACCTCTTCAATAGCGTAGTAATGTAGTACCTTGCAAAAACATTTAGAGAAAGGGGTAACCCACTCAAAATATCTAATTCAAGAGATTTTAAGTGGGTTTTGTGGGGGATACACAACAAATGGCGACTTAATAGGAGGAATGAGTTATATTTTAGGGACCTAACCACCCTAACCCCTCACGTAGGTAAAATAATATATTTTCCATGTAATAAAGGCCATATTAATAAGGCCTAGTAATAAGGAAGAATAAGTTAAATGTAAGAATACCTAATAGAAGCTTCCTCTTCTAGAATATCTTCCTCTAGATTGTTCTTTTGGTAGATATATTTAGTATAAAGAGGATTCAAGGGTATGAGAAATATTGTCTTGAGAATTATTGTAATAGAGCATTTCTCTGTTGGAGGTTTCCCCCTCGAAGAGGCAAGTGAACATTGTTTCCTATCAATAAAGGTATTATTTTGGTGTTGTGGTTTCATCTATTGTGTCGTTCCACTGTTATTCTATGAAATATTTCTATTTTCATCTATTATAATAGATCTGATACCTTACAAGTGGTATTAGAGAACTTTCCTTCATAGAAAATTGTGGGTCATTTTTTTCAGGGTAGAGACGTATTATGGCATCTTAAAGCTATAGAGATCTTTCGTTCAACGCATAAATTTGTGGTCAGGGAAGCATACATGCAAGAAACAAAAGTGATACTTAAGTGCACATTCTTGGCCACCCTTGTAACCCCTATTGGTACCCCTTCGAGTTGTATTGCATCAAACAACACATGTATACATATTGGCCTAGATATCATGAAGCCCTTGGGAATATACTCTCTAGTACCTCGGTAGTCAAGTAGTACTGCTAAGTGCACAATCTAGCCTCCTTAGTTGGTGCCTTGATATATTGGGATGAGTACTGTTATTGGACCTCGCATGAATATCAGAGAGATATAGCATAGGGAAAACCCTTGTCTATAGAAACCCTGAATACCCTAACCCTTGGGACGGAAACAAAACCAGAACATAAAACATCTATTGCCGTGCAACTTTACCTCCTGCATTCTGGTTTCGAAATTACTACACATTTTTTCCTGATAATAATTTGGGCCTTTCAACGCTACAGTATTCTTCAGATTGGAGTAGAACTCCGCAAAAGTTAAAAAAAAAAAATTGGATCCTGCCTCCACCATTATTTGAGCCCTATCCCATTGGATTCCTCTCTTCTCCCTAATCACAATCATTATTATCATTTTTCAACATTTTTTTGTTTTCGTGGACCTAACCCCATTCTGACCCCCTTATTTGGGACTTACACCATTGGATTCCCCTTGTTTCCCTGGTCATCATGATACCCTTTTCTGTGTGGTCCCTCCTGCCCCTTTTTGATTCCCCTCTTCATCATGGCCCACACGCATACCCAATACCTTGAATCCCAACTCAATACCTTGTCCTCTAATTTCACAAAGGCCTGGAAGGAAGTGCGGAAACTCAGTGCCAATATTAACACCATAGATAAAAAAAAATGCATTCCACAACAGATGTAAAAATGAAAAACTTGAAACAAGACCTCTCTACCCATATTGAATACTTCCCTAGCCAAATTTGTGCCAATATGAATATTACTGGAGACCTTACCTCCTCTGACCCATCTTTTCACCTTGAAGGTGAAACTTCCTCCAATTCCCATACTTTTCTACCCCATCACTTTCAGCGTGATCTATGCCTTCCGCGAATGGATGTGAAAAGATTTGATGGATTAGATCCCACTAGATAGGTAACTCAAATGGAACACTATTTATATTTGTATGTCATTATGGATGAGTTTTAAAAACTTCGGTATGGTGTTCTCCATCTAGATCAAGAACATTGGAAATGATGGAAATGGAGAAAAAATTCCTGCCAAGGGTATGTGTCTTGGACACAATATGTTGCATATATTTATGAATTATTTGACACTGACACCCACCATTTAGGTCATTTGAAAAAGTTGAAACAATCTGGCATAGTGGAAGGATTTATAGTTTCTTTTGAGCAATTGTCTTTCCGCATAGAAGGAATGTCTGATGCTTTTTTTCGAGAACACTTTATCAGTGGCCTCAAGGATGTGATTTGTGCCCACGTCCTCATGGATTGCCCCAAGAGTTGGATGGAATATATTAAAAGAGCTAAGGGAGCACAACAAGTTGTCTCTTCTCAAACAAGAAAACCCTCCTTTAATCCTCACCCTAAACTAGTCACTCCTGCTCCTCCTTCCACTCCACTCAAGATCCATAAATTGACCCAGAAATAAATGGTTGAATGCCAACTCAAGGGCCTTTGTTATAATTGTGATGACAAATATTTCTTGGGCACAAGTGTAAGGAACTAAAAAAATTTATGGACATCTCTGTGGATGTTGGTCAAGGCTCCCCCTATGGTCGAGTCACTTGAACCCACTAACCTGAATCCACCTTTAGAACCCCCAGAAGTTGAACCAAACATTTCCCTAAATTCTCTCATTGGCTTCTTTTTGACAGGGCGAAATTGACCGTCTGTCAGCTGGAAGAATGAGTCTGGTCTGGGGTTGTCTAAGTAACCCAAACTGTTTGGTGTAACTCGTTCTGATGGGTTTAATGGCTCCGTTAGCCAATCTAAAATCCTAAAAAAAATAAAAAAACTAATTAATTGCTAAACACTATATTATATATGTACATACACTCTAATATAACTATTGTAGGTGTATTTAAGCAGAAAATATACAAATATCACTTATGTACATCATTTACAAATTGCAAGTTTTAGTCAAAATTTACGGAATCAATGTGAAAATGATTGCTTTTAAGAAGCAGATAAAGAAAGCACATTTAAATACTTTATGTTTTATTTTATAAATCTAACTAATCTTGAATTCAATAAACTATGAAACACAGATGTGCAAGTAGTCAAAAGATAATCTAGACATTCTGGTTTCATTAATATGTAAATGACAGAAATTAGAAACACAAAGAAGCTAACCTGTTGTTAGTTCATGAGATGTGTCCAAACCATCTGTATGAATGAAGAACATCCAACTACCACTCCTACAAGATAAATCTACAATAGAATTTATACTACGACTATTTTGAATAAATTCATAAAAATTATTGGTAGCTGAGGTTTAATGAGAGAGAAGGGAACACAAATTGAACCCTGTGATCTTATGATCGCAAATAATTACAGCAAGACAAATCTAAGTGTAACGTATTTCATTTCATCATTCAACTAAAAATCAAAGATAAATCCTATCATTCAAATTGAAAATATGATCACAGTGTTAATATCTAGAGCAACAAATTATAGATAATGTTTATAACATAAGTATCCCAAACATAATAGATCACTGAGTCTAAAGCCACCAAACCTATTAATATACCAGGATTAACAAAACATGAATGAAAACACCACTGACAAAAGGCTAAAGCCAAAATGCTATGTGTTATTTCATCTAGTCTTGGAATCATTCATCCATCTTCTGCTCTAGGCCAAGATGCCAACCAATTACAAAGTATAGAGTATTTAAAGATTTTATGAAATCTAAACTTCCTATCTTCTAAGATAGGATCAGATCTCAAAAGATCAAAACATTACAAATATAGAGGGCCTAGAGCCACTCATGATCAAACTATATCTTCAAATTTTATGAATTTTTTTTCTTATTTACAAAACAAACAAAAGGAGATAGCTAATCAACTAAGTCAAGCATGTTCCATCCCATAAGATCAACATCATATATACCATGACCTGAAAAAAAAAAAATGAAAAATAGGAACTAGTTAAATATTTTATTAACAAACAATTTTTTTAATTTTATATGAGAAATGACTTGGCTATAGAATCTCACGATTCTGTAGCCAGTCTTATATTGGTAAAAAAAATCCAAGTTGATCCCATTTGATTTAAACAAAAAAAAAATGACTGTAATAAGAATCAACTTACCATTTAACTAATAACTAAAAATGGATCAAGATATCTCAGAATTTATTATGGCCTTTACACTGTCAACATTTTTTATAACAATATTGCCTATCCTTTTTAGACGCTTTGTTTGTCTCTGTTCATTTTCCTTGAGTTCATGATTTTTGTTTTCAAATGATTCATTGTGAGTTGTGATAGTTTTGATCCTTTCTTGGAGAATGGGGATATATGTATAGTACTGCCCGATATAATGCAAACAGACTTCGCAATGCATAGCAGGGACGACCCATTGAGGGAGCATATAATTGGGTGCAAGAACATCAACGCTACCCATTATCGCCTTTGACCAATCTCAATACTAGTAAACCCTTGCTATATTTGAGACATGGTGGGAGATTGTTGACATAATCAAATGGTTGATTAGGATCCGGTTTGGTACAATTTGGATCTTTCTCTGCAAGAAACCTTTCAATATCGGAGTCTGAATCCTCATGGATCTTGATTGAATCAATTGAGCTCAAATGAGGCTTGGATTAATTACACAGACTCCTTGAAATGAGTCAACCAACTCTCTTATTACGAAACCCTAACATTGCTTGATTCTTTTAAGATTGTTTGCAAAAAATTTACTATCGGATTTTACAGTAGGGTTAGGGAAGACAATCAATCCATGTACAAGAGTTTCAATAAAATCAGAACTGACATCTTGTTTCTCACATAAAATGTTATCGAGTAATTCCCCTTCACGAAAATTCTGGCTTGCCACTTGAGAAATCAAAACATTTTTCTATCATAGGCTTATCCATCACAGGGGTTTCCATGGGAATTGTTGTAACAAAATTATTTCGAGCTAAGAACCCGTCCCAATCATGACCTAGGGTTTTCAAACGATGAACCAACAGTATTTTAATTAAACCATGGTGAAAAAGGCTAGAGGTGAGGCTCTGCTTCTTATATCTTTTCAATATTTTGTATAGACTTCTTAGCAAGTAAAACAAAACATTTAAATGGAAGCCAATAAAATGCATGAGAAATCGCACATGGTAAAGGAAAACTAGACCATAACGGCCTTCACAGGTAATAAATTGTTTTAAAACTGCTAACAGGTCATGCCATCTAACCTTGAGCAGGGAGACCAAAATACCTTTGTCACAGTAGTCAATATTTATGGAGGTCATGAAAAGACTCCAGGGAACTTCCCCCAATTTCAAATTCTTGAACCACTTCTGACCAGTGACAAGGATCCCTATTGCTTCACTTAAAAAATATTCGGTGACCTCCAACTGAATATCACCAACCGTTTCTCTGTATCCATCAAATGTTAGGGAGAATTCTTTGGCCACTTGCAGGTTATACCCTTGGAACTTCTTAATAAACATATCCCAACCTTGGTTTTTCAGATCCTCACTCGCATCATCATGAAGCAACAATGCTTGAGAGCCATTCAGCTCTACTCAAATGACATGGGCCATTAAGGGTTCGAACAGACTATAATAAGGGTGAATCGAATTAACTGTGGGTTTAGATGGTAGTGGTAAGAGGGATAAGTTTGATTGGATACCATGAAAACAAAATAAGCAGAGAACCTGTGCAATCATAGCATATACATTGAGGTCTCGGTTATGGGGTTTGAACACTCTTGGTAATGAACGCTCTGAGTACATCACACTACACAAACTCTGAACTTGAAATGAGAAGCATGTCAACTCATTCTGCTAGCCAAAACGAAGTACAGGATACGGTTCTGGTGTGTTTAATTCCCACGTCATGTAATGGGTATAATTGATTTGCAAAGGTTCGGGATGGATACATTTTTAAAATTCAAATGGGAATTGATTTTTGATATAATATTTGATTTATAAAGGATCCAAAAAGATAAACTTATAGTCCAAAAGCAAATCAATCAGAATTATTATATCTATATTTGATTAACTCAAAAAGAAAAATCATTCAAGTAAGAGACATGAGGCAGATGTAAGAACATTGAACCTTTTAAAACCAAGATTTGGATAGGGTTAAAATGCGAAATTAAGTTTTAATTCTTGATTCATGCTTTCAGTCATGAATCAAGCATGAAAACACAAGATAAAAAATAAAACAATAATAATCAAACATCCTTTTTCTAACCAAATAATCACCCCCAAATGGTAGTATTTACAGGATGAGGTGTAGGAAGCTACAGGAAGTGTCGTTTGTCGTTCAAAATAGAAAAAACATGCAGAGTTGCCAACAGTGGTGACATATTGGGTGAAGAACTTATCTCTAATCTGGTAAGATTTCATCTCAAGAAGAAAATAATAAGACTTGAAAAAGGGTTTAAGCTCCCTGAAATAAATTCACTCTGAGACCATATAGTATTAGGATAAGCTCAATGTTATAATTAGATAGTAGAATTTTATTTGCAAGGGATTATAACCTAAAATAATGTCTTAATCAAAGAGTCATGATGTTTATAAAAGAACTTCAATACCGTTGATAGAGCCATTGCTTCTAGCAGGCGTCCATAGCCTCGGAAGGGATGTCATTTAACCCACTCAAATGCTTTAATCCCATCCAATAGTTGTATCCACATGATGTATACTTCCATAAAAATTAATTTAAAAACATATACATGCTACCTCTCGACCCGACATTGCTTCGCTTCCAGTAGGCCTATTCAGTACCCCGACGAAGTTTTCTTGGTATCATGTGTGCATTTACCCGCTGCCAGCGAGCCTGTTCAGTACCCCGATGGGTTTACACACACTTCCCACACTTAAGGGCTTCCAACCCTCTTATTCCACTTTTAAATAATAATACAATTATATATTTCTTGATGACAAAGAGAGCGGGGTGATACTAGAGGTTAATTGCAATATAGGTGAATAGTTGATCATGTTATCTATTTTCTTTCAAAACTGGAAGTTTATCATGGTTTAGATATTTTAGATTTCGTTTAAGAAGTCATATAGAGAATGGGGAAGCACTTAAAAGTGATTCTTTAAGAATATGGATGGCATAAAAAGTTTAAAGATCATCCTAATTCTCAAAGATTTAAACCATATCTCCGGTGTAATACTCTGGCAAAGACAATTTGAGGACAAAATGAAAGTGACAATTGACTTAAAAATCAATTGTCTGAGCTATATCTTAATATCATGACCTCTTTGAACTATTTCAATTTGCTCGAAAAACACGGGTCTTAAAATAAATGCTTCCTTCGACAATAGCTCTTTGATCAGAAATATATTGATTCAAAATGATAAATAAGAAGAAAACTCATCCAAATCAATCAAAGAAAACAAAAAAAACACAACAAACCAAATCAAATTTTATTAATGGGATTCAGATCAGAAGTACACAAAATCAAAACAGCACAAGAAAAATTTTCAGTAAATGATTTTGGCCAAAGATAAACTTGAGATTTTGGATCCACTAGCATGTCACTATAAAATAAAGGAAGAACTAAATCATATAAAATATCATGTGCGAGCAAGTTCTTTTCTTAA
>JZKD02S0506411.1:148194-177264 GCA_000966675.3 Picea glauca | reverse complement strand
GTTAGATTATTGGTTTGAACACTTCCTTTGATAATATTGATTGTTTCAAACTGTGAAGCATAAACATTAAAATTCGAACTAATCAAAGAACGAATAGAATATTTGATTTCCATAACAATAAGTGCATTGTCTTTTTCAACAATAAATCATGTAAAATCATCTTGCAACATGTCATTTTTCCATTCGAGTGATGAAAGTGAAAGAGCATCAAATCCGACTTGATAAATGTTATGTTTGGAATTAATTTCACCAAATCTTGGCATATTGAAAAGATTTGATTATGACAAAAAAGAGTAAGATACCGTGAGTAAAGTATCATGTCCACTAGAATCTAAGAAGAGATCAAGATATAAATAGTAAAATGAATCATAAATGAACACATGAAAAGAATCTCTTGAGCTGTGATATTTAGCAATGGTATTCTCAAGACATTCTTCTTCACTTTCCTTAAAACTTTCACTCTGTTTTGGTGATAAATTCTTCAACATAATATGATCATCTAAATTTGTCTCCTATATTATAGATAATTCAAAACTTTCATGACAAACATCTAATCTTTCATGTGGATAAGGTATGATTTGTAGATGAGGGTTTAAGGTTTCTTCTTCCAATTGTAGATCTACATCTCTAGTCAATTTCATTGGAATTTTAGAATGCTTAAGATCGTTTTCGTCACCTAAGTGCTCTTTAATAATTGAATTTAAGTACTAATTAGAGCAAGAGTTAGAAGAATATGGACATTCATACTGACCCAACATCAAATCTTCTTCCACTATGGTTGAGGACTGAATATACAATGCTTCAGAGGAAAAACTAGTTTGATTGTTAGTAAGAACCATTTCAATAGATTCTACCTCCCTTGCTTGTTGAAAATTTTTGGATGGATTCCTCTCATCCTGCGAACAAAAATCTTATTGCAATTGAGTGATAGGATTTGCAACGGATTCATGATTCGTGATTGAATGTGACTGGATGAAAGGGACGCAAGCATCATAGAGGAGATTTAGTACAAATGACATGTCATCAAAATTAAATTTATAGAGAACATGATGGATTCTTGTTTAAAAGTCTTCTGGAGATGAATTACCATTGATTAGTAAAGTATGAAATTCTTCACATAATTGATTGTAATTATATTTTTCAAAAGCATCTAAAAATTCATCTACAAACTGAAACCAATCAATAATGTGATATATTGGAAAAAACTCAAACCAATTTTTAATCTGCCCCCTAAAAGTGAAAGAAAACAATCTACATAAAACCTTTAAATCATAAATATCATGCTTGATACATTTACACCAAAACTTGTTAAGATGGTCTTTTGCAAATACATCCCCCCCACCATCAAAGGTGAGTTTGGACAAGTGAGAGATTGTCTCGTTGGGAATATCAGGTAATGAGAAGTGGAAATCATGTCCCAACACAGTGATTTGGGGAGCCATAGGGAATTAAATACATTCAAAAAAAAGAATCATGCAAGGCCAGCTTGTCAGTCTAGCCTGCCTTCTAGTGCATTTCAAGATGACACAGAAGAAAAGTTTATAAATCTAGAATTATGACAGGTTGAGGGGTAAAACATTTAATTATTAAATTTACCTCTGCCCTCCTTCTAGCGCCATTTGTTGACAGGTGAAATTGACCGTCTGACAGCTGGAAGAATGAGTCTGGTCCGAGGTTGTCTAAGTAACCCAAGCCATTTTGTGTCACTCATCCTGACAGGTTTAATGGCTCCATTAGCCAATCTAAAATCCTAAAAAAAACAAACAAAAGAAAGAAATAACTAATTAATTGCTAAACACTATATTATATATGTAGATACACTCTAATATAACTATTGTAGGTGTATTTAAGCAGAAAATATACAAATCTCACTTATGTACATCATTTACAAATAGCAATTTTTAATCGAAACTTACAAAATCAATGTGAAAATGATTGCTTTTAAGAAGAAGATAAAGAAAGCACATTTAAATATTTTATGTTTTCTTTTATAAATCTAACTAATCTTGAATTGAACAAACTATGAAACATAAATGTGTAGGTAGTCAAAAGCTAATCTAGACATTCTGGTTTTATTAATATGTAAATGACAAAAAATAGAAACATTAAGAATCTAACCTATTGTTAGTTTGTTAGATGTTTCCAAACCATATGTATGAATAAAGAACATCCAACTGCCATGCTTACGAGATAAATCTGCAATAGACTTTATACTACGATTGTTTTGAATAAATTCATAAAAAGTATTGGTAGCTGAGGTTTAATGACAGAGAAGGGAGCACAAATTGAACCCTGTGATCTTATGATCTCAAATAATTACAGCAAGACAAATCTGAGTGTAACGTATTGCATTTCATCATTCAACTAAAAATCAAAGATAAATCCTATCATTCGAATTGAAAATATGATCAGAGTGTTAATATCTAGAGCAACAAATTATAGGCGATATTTATAACATAAGTATCCCAAACATAATAGATCACTGAGTCTAAAGCCACCAAACCTATTAATATACCAGAATTAACAAAACATGAATGAAAACACCATTGACAAAAGGCTAAAGACAAAATGCTATGTGTTATTTCATCTAGTCTTGGAATCATTCGTCCATCTTATGCTCTAGGCCAAGATGCCAATCAATTACAAAGTATAGAGTATTTAAAGAGTTTATGAAATCTAAACTTCCTATCTTCTAATATAGGATCGAATCTCAAAAGATCAAAACATTACAAATATAGAGGGCCTAGAGCCACTCATGATCAAACTATATCTTCAAAATTTACGAAAGCTTTTTCCTATTTACAAAACAAACAAAAGGAGATAACTAATCCACTAAGTCGAGCATGTTCCATCCCATAAGATCAGCATCATATATACCATGACCTGGAAAAAAAGGAAAATAGGAACTAGTTAAATATTTTATTAACAAACAATTTTTTAAATTTTATATGAGAAATGACTTTGCTACATAATCTCACGATTCTATAGCCAGTCTTATATTGGTAACAAAAATCCAAGTTGATCCAATTTGATTTAAACAAAAAAAACAAAAAAAAGATCACTATAATAAGAATCAACTTACCATTTAACTAATAACTAAAAATGGATCAAGATATCTCAAAATTTATTATGGCCTTTACACTGTCAACATTTTTTATAAAAATATTGCCTATCCTTTTTAGACGCTTTTCTTATCTCTATTCATTTGCCTTGAGTTCATGTTTTTCGTTTGCTAATGATTCATTGTGAGTTGTGAGAGTTTTGATCCTTGCTTGGAGAATGGGGATATCTGTATAGTATTGCCCGATCCAATGCAAGCAGACTTCGCAATGCACAAAAGGGGAGATCTGTTGAGGGAGCGTTTAATTGGGTGCAAGAACATCAACGTTACCCATTGTCGGACTTTGACCGAGATTAATACCATTAAACCCCTTGCTATATTTGAGACATGGTGGGAGATTGTTGACATAATCGAATGGTTGATTAGGATCCGGTTTGGGACAATTTGGGACCAACCCTCTTATTACGAAACCCTAACATTGCTTGATTCTTTTTTTTTTTTTGCAAATTTTTTTACTGTCGTATTTTACAGTAGGATTAGGGTAGACAATCGATCAATGTATAGGAGTTTCAATAAACGTAGAAATGAAATCATGTTTCTCACATAAAATATGATCAGGGAATTCCCCTTCACGAGGGTTTTTATTTTTGGTATAATAGTTGATTTATAAAGGATCCAAAAAGATAAGCTTACAGTCCAAAATAAAATCAATCAGAAGTATTATATCGATATTTGATGAACTCAAAAAAAAAATCATTCAAGTAAGAGACATGAGGTAGATGTAAGCACATTGAACCTTTTAAAACCAAGCTTTGGATAGGGTTAAAATGTGAAATTAAGTTTTAATGCTTAATTCATTCTTTCAGTCATGAATCAAGCATGAAAATGCAAGATAAAAAATAAAACAAGAATAATCAAACATCCTTTTTCTAACCAAATAATCACCCCAAAATGGTAGTATTTACACGATGAGGTGTAGGCAACTATAGGAAGTGTCGTTTGTCGTTCAAAATAGAAAAAACATGTAGAGCTGCCAACACTTCTCTACTCCCCAAACCCTCAAGCTAATTGGTTACATTAAGCATCCTAAGGTCATCATCCTCGTTTATAGTGGTATCCCCCATAATTTTCTTCATCGTTTCATTTCCCAAGAAACTAATTGCTATATCCGAGTAGTCAACAACTTTCAAATCATGATTGCCAATAGTAGGTCCATGAAATGTGGGGTGCATTTTGAAATGTGTGTCTCCAAATTTCTCAGTACCATATGAAATATCATATGTTTTCTATCGATATGGGTGGTTGTGACACTGTGTTGGGTTTCGAATGGTTAAGGACTCTGGGCCCCATTCTCATGGATTTTAAGGAATTAACCATGTAATTCTACTAAGAGGGCCAACAATATAAGTTCCAAGGAATCACAGTTGGTTCCCATAATATCATCAATTCCCATTGCATGGAAAATATCTTCAAAAAGGGTCATTCCTGAATTATTGCACAACTCTGTTCCATTCATGCCACCGAGAAACCCTCTGTGCCTCCTAGCCTCCAATCCATCCTCTCCAAACATCAAGTTGTTTTTTCCACTCCTCGAGAACTTCCTCCTTCCCATGGTGTTCATGATCATTATGTTCCTCTCATGCATAGCATCGTTCCTCCTAATGTTCTCGACTATCGTCATCCCTTTTCCTAGAAAAATGAATTGAGAAAATTGTTCAATAATTATACATCCTAGTACTATGCCCTATTTTTCTCATGTGGTCATGGTACTTAAGAAAGAATGATCTTGGTGCATGTGTCATGAATTTCACACCCTCAATAAACTCACCATCAAAGAAAAATTCCCCATTCTTGTCATTGATTATCTCTTGGATGAATTAAGTGGTGCCCAATTCTTTATTAAACTTGATCTTCATTCTAGCTACCACCAAATACGTATGAAAGAAGCAGACATTCCTAAGACTACATTTCTAACTCATGAGGGCCACTATGATTTATTTTTCATGCCCTTTGTCTTGTGTAATGCTCCCTCCACTTTCCAAATACTCATGAATCATGGCTTCCATCCTTTTCTCTGTCATTTTGTCTTAGTTTTCTTTGATGATATTCTCATCTATAGTAAAACCTAGACAACCCATCTTTCTCATGTGGATCAAATTCTTCATCTACTCTCTCAACACCAAATTTTCCTCAAACAATCTAAATTTTATTTTGGAGACTCAGAAGTCAAGTACTTGGGTCATATTATTGGCAAGGTGGGTGTGAGGGTGGATCCTAAGAATATTGAAGCTATGTAGAAATGGCCTCACCCTAAGACTCTCAAAATCTTGCGTGGTTTTCTTGGTTTAATAGGATATTATGAAAATTTTGTTAAGAATTATGGAGATATTGTGGCGCCTCTCATTTCTCTCTTTAAAAATAATCCTTTCACTCAGACTCCAACAACTTATCATTCATTTAAAGCCTTGAAGGAGACTATGTGAACCACTCCTATCCTGGCCCTTCCTAACTTCACAAAGATTTTTTTCCTAGAATGTGATTCTTTCGGGAGAGGAATTGGAGCAGTCCTTATGTAAGATGGTCTACCTTTGGCTTTTACCAACAAACAACTGTCAGAGAGACGTTTGGGCCAATCCATATCTGAAAAGTATATGTTGTCTATTTTTCATGCAATGGATCTCTAGCTCCCTTATCTATTAGGGAAAATATTCCAAATTAAGACAAATCATAATAGCCTTAAGTATTTTTTGGGGAAATGTCTTTCATCCCCAAAGCAAAAAAAATGGGTGACTAAGTTATTTGGATATGATTATGAGATCATTTACAAGAAAGGAAAAGACAATGTGGTTGTTGACGCTCTTTCAAGAAAGTATGAATATGAAGGGTCCATTTTTTCCCTCTCCTTCATTGTACTAGATTGGCTCCAAGTTGTTCGCCAGGAATGGTTGCAAGATCCCAAAATTTTATGTCTAATCAAACAATTGCAAGCTAATTATACAATTTCCCCAAGGTACTCTTGGAACAATGATGAGCTTCGCTACAAAGGTCGTTTTCATTTAAGTAAACAATCACAACTTAAATCCACGGTGCTTTTTGAGCTTCACTCCACACCCACAGCTAGGCACTCTGGGTTTACCAAAACCTATGACAGGGTCAAATGTTCTATTTTTCTGGGATGCTATGAAACATGAAGTTCGCACTTTTGTGGCAGAATGTGATGTCTCTCAATGCAACAAGGGAGAAACAATTAAAGCCCTTGGCACATTACAATCGCTTATGATTCCACCTCCTATTTGGAGGGATATCTCTATGGATTTCATTGTTGGCTTACCTAAATTGGGAAACAAGTCAATCATCATGGTGGTAATTGATTTTCTTTCCAAGTATGTTCATTTATGTGCTCTTCAATACCCATTTACTTCCTCCACTGTGGCTCAAATTTCATGGATCATATCTTCAAGCTTCATGGCATGCCTCATTCTATTTCTTCTGATAGAGATCCCAATTTCACCAACAATTTTTGGAAAGAATTGTTTAAGATGCAGGGCACCCAATTTCATCTCAGCACCACCTATCATCCCCAAACTAATGGTAAAAAAAAAATTGTCAACAAGTGTTTGGAAAAGTATTTGAGTTGTTTTTCATATGAAAACAAACATCAGTTGGCCCAATGGTTACCCATAGCACAATGGTGGTACAACACTTCTTACCATATAGCTACTTCCATGACTCCTCCAAAATCCACCTTTATTTCTCTCATACATGGTCGATGTCTCGAAGGTCTAGGTGGTTGGCCAAACTCTTATAGTTCGAGAGGCTATTCTCCATACCCTCAAAGAGAATTTGGTCATGGATATAAATTGCATGAAACAACAAGAATATCAAGGTTGATCAGAACATCAATTTGATGAAGGGGACCAGATGTTTCTTTGACTGCAACCTTATAAGTAGACTTCACTCAAGGATGACCATTTTCAAAAATTGGCACCCAAATTTTATGGTCCTTATACAATTCTCAAGGACATGAGATAGGTGGCATATCAATTATCTTTTCCCAGTCATTCTAAGCTCCATCATGTTTTTCATGTCTCCTTCTTAAAGAATTTGATTGGAACTAAGTGCCAAACTCAAACCAATCTTCCTGAGTTGGATGAAGAAGGCTCCATCTGGTTGCATCCACAAGTAGTCTTGGACTAGCATGAGTGTTGTTTCCATCAATGCACCATCAAGTAATTTTTAGTACACTGGACAAATACAACTCCACAAGATGCCACCTCGGAGCCAGCTACCATTCTGTAGCAATTTTCTCATCTCAAGCCTTAAATACAAGGCTATTTTTAATGGGGAGGGAATGTTAGGGACCTAACCTCCCTAACCCCTTACATAGGTAGAATAATATATTTTCCATTTAATAAGGGCCAATATTAATAAGGCCCGGTAATAAGGAATAATAAGTCAAATGTAAGAAGACATAATAGAAGCTTCCGCTTCTAGAATATCTTCCTCTAGATTGTTCTTTTGGTATATAGATTTAGTATAAATAGGATTTAAGGGTATGATAAGTCTTGTATTGAGAATTATTGTAATAGAGAACTACTCTACTGGAGGTTTCCCCCTCGAAGATGTAAGGGAACATTGTTTCCTAGCAACAAAGGTATTATTTTGGTGTTGTGGTTTCATCTATTGTGTTCTATTATTATTCTTTGCAATATTTTGATTTTCAACTATTATAATAGATATGGTACCTTATATTATCTCTGATTCCAAAATTTACCTCGGGCATATCATTTTATTATTCATGTCTTCTAAACATTTTCAACAGTTTATATATTATGGATCCCATGTCACTTAGCCTGGTTACAAGAAAAAAGAGTGGTTCGGTACAAATGATCTCTTGCATAATAACAATGAGAAATAAAAGTATACTTCATTAATTATTGATTTACATAGGGATCTTATGGGAAGAGACACCACAAAAGAGTTTCTCTGACTGTTTACATACTGAAGTGTGTTCCTTACCACTCTTTCCTGACATTAGTTCACTAACAATAAACATCCATAGACTCAAAAAAAATCCCTTGGAATCATACAAGCATGGCCCCACTGCCAAAAAACATCCATATCCCTAACAGGTTTACTTGTACTTCCCACACTAGTAACAGTTCTTTCAACTTCCTTATGATTTGTCTTTATCATTCACCCTTTTATATATGTAATCTATGTATTCATTTTTCAATAGGGGTGATTATGAAGTGGGATGACAAGAGAGTTGCTTTGATATTCTAGTATGATTCACTGATTTATCTTCATGGTTATAATCACATAAGTTACAAATGCTTTTTTTATGTTCAGGATGGTTTGGGAAGTGTCACTAGAATTATGCAGAAGACATCTGAAGCTAGGACCCTTCCTGAACTTATGTTTCAATTCAGCTTAGTATGAGAGTGATCACACAGTTAAAAGATGTATGTCATCAACTATCTAAAAGTGTTAATCTTATTGATATGATGTTTCTCCTTGGAAAGAGGTAAAACAAGTTTCTTTTATCTATATGACCATTCATTTTTCTAGATAATCACTAACTGCAAGGTAATATTATCACTTCAACATCATGAAGAGGCACTTTCACAGTGGATTGTATCATCTTTGTTAAACAATATTGAGTTTCTACCATGGATATTACTGATTAATCAATGATATTGAACAAAGAATTATTCTGAACCAGAGAGGGACCAAAAAGGAAAGTTCAATCAACAAAATAAAAACATGAAAAGGAAAAGACTGATTGCAGTAGATACTACAAAAGTGAAAAAAAGGTAAAATTCAAAAGAAACCTACTGTGTGCAATGCTACATCACCAAATGTGATTAGGAGAAGTATATTTTGAGTAATTGTCCATTGATAGGGAGTTCTGCCACATCTCCCTCCAATGACTTGATTCTAAAGTTTCTCAATCCAATCTTCTAACGGATCTAATACAGTCCTAGCCATAGTTTTTGGAATTTTGTGTGTTTTCCTTTCATTTCATTGGATTTATGCCATTTAAGCCTAAAAATATTTGTTACCCACTTAATTTTTATCAAACCACCTTTTAACCATTTCTTGATGTTGTATTAGGTGTTTTTTGGACTTTTCCCTTTCTTCCTCTAATTTAAGGAGCATATTTAATCTTTGTTGCATAACTGGACACTCTTCATCTTGGACAAACATGACTAANAATAT
Source organism: Picea glauca (assembly GCA_000966675.3). NCBI lineage: Eukaryota > Viridiplantae > Streptophyta > Pinopsida > Pinales > Pinaceae > Picea > Picea glauca. Next base: position 167,981 of record JZKD02S0506411.1, on the reverse strand, counting down.
ATTTTCCATTTAATAAGGGCCAATATTAATAAGGCTCGGTAATAAGGAAGAATAAGTCAAATGTAAGAAGACATAATAGAAGCTTTCGCTTCTAGAAGATCTTCCTCTAGATTGTTCTTTTGGCATATAGATTTAGTATAAATAGGATTTACGGGTATGATAAGTCTTGTATTGAGAATTATTGTAATAGAGCACTTCTCTACTGGAGGTTTCCACCTCAAAGATGTAAGGGAACATTGTTTCCTAGCAACAAAGGTATTATTTTGGTGTTGTGGTTTCATATATTGTGTTGTTCTATTATTATTATTTGCAATATTTACATTTTCAACTATTATAATAGATATGGTACCTTATATTATCTCTGATTCCAAAATTTACCTCAGGCACATCATTTTATTATTCATGTCTTCTAAACATTTTCAACAGTTTATATATTATGGATCCCATGTCACTTATCCCGGTTACAAGAAAAAACCCTGGTTCGGTACAAATGATCTATTTCATAATAACAATGAGAAATAAAAGTCTACTTCATTAATTATTGATATACATAGGGATCTTATGGGAAGAGACACCACAAAATAGTTTCTTTGACTGTTTGCATACTGAAGTGTGTTCCTTACCACTCTTTCCTAACATTAGTTCACTACCAACAAACATCCATAGACTCAAAAAAATTCCCTTGGTATCATACAAGCATGGCCCCACTGCCAACAAACATCCATATCCCTGACAGGTTTACTTGTACTTCCCACACTAATAACAATTATTTCAACTTCCTTATGATTTTTCTTTATCATTCACCCTTTTATATATGTAATCTATGTATTGATTTTTCAATAGGAATGATTATGAAGTGGTATGACAAGAGAGTTTCTTTGATATTCTAGTATGATTCACTAATTTATCTTCATGGGTATAATCACATAAGTTACAAACGATTTTTTTATGTTCAAGATGGTTTGGGAAGTGTCACTAGAATTATGCAGAAGACATTTGAAGCTAGGACCCTTCCTGAACTTTTGTTTCAATTCATCGTAGTATGAGAGTGATCACACAATTAAAAGATGTATGTCATCAACTATCTAAAAGTGTTAATCTTATTGATCTGAGGTTTCTCCTTGGAAAGAGGTAAAACAAGTTTCTTTTATCTGTATGACCATTCATTTTTCTAGATAAAAGCTAACTGCAAGGTAATCTTATCACTTCAACATCATGAAGAGGCACTTTCACAGTGGATTGTATCATCTTTGTTAAACAATATTGAGTTTCTACCATGGATATTACTGATTAATCAATGATATTGAACAAAGAATTATTCTGAACCAGAGAGGGACCAAAAAGGAAAGTTCAATCAACAAAATAAAAACATGAAAAGGAAAAGACTGATTGCAGTAGATACTACAAAAGTGAAAAAAAGGTAAAATTCAAAAGAAACCTACTGTGTGCAATGCTACATCACCAAATGTGATTAGGAGAAGTATATTTTGAGTAATTGTCCATTGATAGGGAGTTCTGCCACATCTCCCTCCAATGACTTGATTCTAAAGTTTCTCAATCCAATCTTCTAACGGATCTAATACAGTCCTAGCCATAGTTTTTGGAATTTTGTGTGTTTTCCTTTCATTTCATTGGATTTATGCCATTTAAGCCTAAAAATATTTGTTACCCACTTAATTTTTATCAAACCACCTTTTAACCATTTCTTGATGTTGTATTAGGTGTTTTTTGGACTTTTCCCTTTCTTCCTCTAATTTAAGGAGCATATTTAATCTTTGTTGCATAACTGGACACTCTTCATCTTGGACAAACATGACTAACTCCAAGGAAGGAAGGTGTTGTTCCTGAGTTTGTACTAAGGCTTAAAGTACAGTGTCAAGGGATCCGAAAGTATGTAAAAGATGAATACAAAGATATAGTCACCTTCGGTATGAGAAACTAGAACAGATTTCTACGTTCTCGTCGTCTAGCTTCCAACTTCTCTTGAGCAGTTATGTCACGCTCAATGGCTGTCCATGAAAGTTCTAATTCCTCCCGAGTGTTAGCAGTTTTAAGGATTGTATCAAAGATATTTAAAGCGATGTGTATTTGATTAGATAATCCAGGTTGAATATTTGGTTGAGTTGTTGTAGGTACAGTCATTGAGGAACAGTACCAGTATGGAAATGATTTAACGGGAGATTTTAACGTTGTTTCAATTCAGTTGAAATTAAGAGAAATTTTTGCATGAAGAACAAAATAGGAATGCAAACTGAAGGCCTTTTCCCGTAACTGTATTATTTTTTAGTAAAATATGTAGAATGAGAGAAAAAACATTTAGCTGTGGGTAACATAAGGTTCCTATCAGTAGAAAAATCACACATACACAGAAGAAGAAATTGACATAGAAATAATTGACATAGTGTAAATAAATATAAAATTTTGTAAGTGCGAATTGGTCTTACACCTGCTGATAGCTGGTGCAGAGGAAAGACAAGAAACAATTACAGAAATTTAAAATCCCTTCACTATAGTAGTGTTCGTACTAAGTTATAGTGATACACATCAATTATGTAGAGCAAAATGAAAAGAAACAAGAAAACATAACGAAACAAACTTGTAACACAGTCGTGACAGAATAGGGAATCTTCAAATTTGCTTATATTAACTTCTCAGATGCAAAATCTCTATTACATTCATTACCGAAAAGTCCAGCCTTTGGTTCTTCTTTTGGTGGTCTATTTATACAAATTTTCCCTTCCCTACTCCAATTTTCGAAAAAGTGCCAACTTCCTGCCTTTACGTGACTTAGTGCATATTATACATCTGTCCATAAACTGGATACAAGTTGTGAAAGTTCCGCTTGGCAGCTGTGAGGGGTGAAAAACCCCATCTCTTCTACTTTATTTTCAAAAAGGGTCAGGTGCTTGTCTTTGCATAGACTCAGTGCATATCCTACATCTGTCCATGAATTGGGATACAAGTTGTGACGGCTCTGCTTGACAAATGGATTCGGCAAAATAGCACTCTCGGGCTAATTATGGAAGTTTATTCCCCATATGTGCATCAACCATATCAAGGGCGCCAAGTTGTATGCTGGGTTGAATCAAATGTCCATCAATTTGAGCCATCTCTACCCTGTCCATCTTAGAGATCTCTGCCAAATTTATCTCATTTTTCTCCTTCATGTCGAGGGAGATCCGCTCTATATTCATTTGCCTTAGCGTCTCTATGTCACCTCCACTCTCCATCCCCAACAGCTCACCATTCATGGCTTTGAAAGTTTCTTCTAGTGAATTTGTCACTTTTTGAGCCTACTCCTTACTTAAAGTAATATCATGCTCCCAATTTTTTAACAAAATATTACCCCTAGTCTGTTCATCAATGGTGAGTCCGGGAGACCCTGCTGAAAACCTATTGTTGGTAGCTATCACTCCTTCTTGGAAGGCGATCCGAGCGGCTTCTTCATTTCTTTCTTTGACAATCAGATTCTCTGAAATCTGATGCATTAACAAGCAATCTTCTCGAAACTCCCCCACTCTGTTTAGCAGACTCTGTTGAGCAGAAGAGATACTGGTCTGAATATCGATTTCTCGAGATTTAACAATCTCGATGTCGATCACCTTGCTTTCTGCGACCTCCAACTGAGCTTGTAACTGTGTGATCGTATCCCTCTGCTGACCCAACTGCACCTGACCTTCTCGGATCACTGAATTCGCTTGTTCCAGCTTGGTTTTGAGGACTTCGATTTCTTTATTATCGGCCAATTGAGCCAGCTCTATTGCTCCACTCGCTTGACTCTTAGTGTCTTCCACAGCTGAAGCTATACGGGCTTCAAGAGTCTTGATCAGTCGATTCTTTCTCTTGAGCTGATTTTTCAACATCGCAACCGAGAATTGGTTCGCTGAAGCATATGCTCCTAGCGTCCCTGCTATCTCTGTGGCGAATTCATCACTCTTATTGTTTTTTCCATCTGTCATTACTTTGAATTTTTTAACAGTGGACTCTCCCTCTTGATAAAATTCCCGTTTTACTACAGCTTTTCTCTTTCTGTCAAAAAAGAACTCATTAGGGGGGAGTTCCTCTGCCCTTATAGGTCTTAGTTCTTCACCAAATATCCATCCCTCGCTAACGTCTCCCTATGCCGACTGCAAGGGTGTGACAGAGGTGATGGGTTTCCCGATCTGCTTCGTCGCCTTCCCTAGTGTGACGAGTGAGTCCTGCTCTTTCAGCATCTTTGGACCATGTTCCTCGGGTGGGTCAGTTGTCCCTTTTTCTGTTTCGGGATTCTTTTCCTGCTCGGGATTCTTCTCCTTCTCGGGACTCTTACCTGTTCAGGACTCTTCTCTTGTTCAGGATTCTTCTCCTGCTCGGGACTCTTCCCCTGTTCGGGACTCTTATCTTGTTCAGGATTCTTCTCCTGCTCGAGATTCTTCCCCTGTTCGAGACTCTTCTCTTGTTCAGGATTCTGCTCCTACTCCCCTTCCTGACGTTTTTCGGGATTATAAGTTTGCCCCTCAGAACTTTCGGCCTCCTTTTCTTTATCCTTGGAAAGTACTAAACCTCCCAGCACCACGGGGAGACATCTTTTCCTATGTTCCTGAAATTTTAAAATAGAGGCCCTATCTTCGGGTGCTAGAGATCTGATTCAAAATTGCACTTCCGAATAGGACCTCGCCCCTCGGAAAACATCATCCGAGGGCGAACACTCATGTTCAAACCTCTTTAATCCACAATTCCCCAAATGGGTGCTTACAATTTTCTGCGGATCATGCTTTTTGTACTCAATAGAGACTAGGCTCAAATATTCTAAGGTTGCAGCATCAGCCTTAGCATGTCCGAAATCTAATAAGGAATAGGAATTAAGCCGAACAGGGAAAAATGGCCATACCTTCTTTGATGACTCTTTGAGCTCTTTACTCACTTCGCCAATTACTGTTTGTCGCACAATCTCACGACAGGCCAACTTGTCGGGGATGAACAGCGGTAGCGCCAGAGGAGGGACAGCAGCTCCGAAAACTCTAAAATAGGAGAATTCTTCTTCTATGTACCATTCCGTGATACTGCTTAGATTCGCAGCAATGCCATCCGAGAGACGGGGTGGAAAAAGACCAAAAATGGCGATATGCAGGGGCACCATCACCTTGTTGAAAATCTCATAAATAAACTTATTTGCATTAGTTTCCCACAGCTTGTCGTGGTACTCATGCACAGTTTTTTCTTGGGTTGGACTCCAAGCCCAATTCATCAAAGGAAAAGGTGTCATGGAGCATATTGCGTCCATGATATATGTGAACATGAAGAATCTAGATGGTCTCCCGGCTGCTTTTTTCTCCTAGTATTCTGTGACCCTGTTGAACAGACTATCGGAGAGCATCTTCGCCCAATTAAATGAGCAACCTTCCGCTACCCGAAAGATGAGAGGTACCCACAGGATGTAAAAATGCGCGGTATCCTCCCATCCGAAAAGCCGACAAGTCATCATCGCCACATACATATACTGTGGCTCCAATGAAGAAATTGAATACACGCCCTTGTCATTCGCTCTGAATGTCGCAGAGCGCGAAACCCAATCTTTTATCAAACTAGGCATGGTTTTGTCATATTTCTCGCATTCCTTCTTTTTGAATTCCTCCAAGAATTCTTTGCCATATGTATATTCAGAAGTTGTTGCGAGCTTATACATAGATTGGATATGCTCTGGTCTGAAAGTTCAGACCATGACCTGTCGGTCATTTATGATAGTTCTGGCGTGCAGGTCGATGTGATCCAATGCCCATCGGATCATGTCGTAGTATGGGAGCAACTGAGGTCTGGTTGCAACCAGGTGCATTCTCGACTGAACAATTGTCTTGTACTTAGTATTCAGGCCATCCTTTACAATATCATTGTCATCATCATCCGAGTCTTAATAGTTTACCAATTCGGATTGCAGAATGTCTAAAATAAACGACCAAGTGGGTACTGAGCCGCCAGTCCGTGGTGAAGTATCTGAGACGTTGTCTGGACCCTGTGCTGCAACCTCGACATTTGCTTTCACTTCTCTCCTTGGGGCCATGGCTGACGCTTACTTTTTCGCTCTTCTGCAATAAACTTGTGTATACATGCGGAAATGAGTTCCCTTGGAGCAAGGTGAGCTCTGTGCGCTTATGAGAAATGTTTTAAAAGGAATGAAACTCTCGTATATATTTGAAAACTCTATACCTTTTGAAATAAGTCTGTCAAATCGCAAATAAAACCAAATTTAATGTATAAATCCCATCTTGTTTACTCGTAGATTTACCCCAATTCTTCATTAATGTCATCAATGTTCGGCGGCTTGACAGGCAATCGGGTTATGGAGAGCAAGTAAATTCCTCGTGAAGTGTGCCAACCTCGATACGCGGGATGTATCTCGCTTAATTTCATTTTTCTAAAATTTCAAATATTAACGACTTAAAGAATTTTCTCGTCTTTCGCTGTATCGTGAATTTTCTTTTCATATTTTGACTCTCCAACTCACGAGGTTGCAAGTGCCGATTTTTCCTTAATTAATAATAACCATGATTTGGCACATTCTTAATTATATAACTAACCTAATCGTCATATCACGACTCGGGAATTCGAAGACAAACTTTTGGGAGAATGATATGCCGAGTTGCGATATCGCGATGTGGCGATAATTAAGATTCGAATTAAGAGAAGGAAGTCTTAGATTAGGTGGTTAATTAATCTCACTGTAATTATGTCGCAACTTCGTGAATCAGATTTTTGGACACCTTAACTTGATGAAAGAAAGCGTCGGGTGACGAAGTGCCGAGAACCAAAATTAACCATGGTTAGTTTTTTACCCTTAGTCTCTGACTGACGTTATCACAAAGTCATCGTGTTCTCGGCTATCGGGGCTGCAAGAACAAAAACTCAGGTCTGATGGATGCCAAGGCGCAAAACCCCGACGAAGTCTAATCAGAGGTTAAAGGTTTTACCCTAGTTAATGCCTCAGACGAAAATTAGAACCGAGTTCGCATTTTCGTGACTCGGGACTTGTGAATTTAAGAAATAAAGTGTCCAACTTGCGAGACCCCAAAATAAATCAAAAGAGAAAACATACTTGTGAAAAATGGACCCTTTATGAAAGATACAAAGCATTGTTATTCATGGGACAAGATTTCAAAGCTTTATGATTTCAAAAGGAGAAGAAAAGCAACTTTAGATCTCAAATATCAAAAATTGAAAATTGCGCGAGGTGAAAAACAAGGGCAGCTCCAACATAGGCTCCAACTAGGGATCCCGCTTCCATGTGAGGCAGGAAGAACAGTAGACCAGGTGCCAAAATTGGGTAAATGGATTCATAGGATAATATCAACAGAAAAATCAAGGAAAAAGATAGAAGGGGAGGGAAATTTCGCTTGGAACCCCAGAAAAGTTTTTCGAGCTCAGGTATTCTTTCTAAACACAGCTGAAGTCACTTTCGCAATTTTCCCTTTCTCGCTACTAAGTTTGGGGAACACTTTAAGATAGTTGTAACGCTCCTAGGATATTCAACAGGTCTTGTGATTCTTATCTTGCATCAAAAGAATGATATTATATAATCTAAAATAGGGAAGTCCTGTCGGAATTTGGGGAAATGATCAGGTTTTCAAAAAGCGTTGATTACCATAGTAGATTGATGTTTACGTATAAAAGCCTTAAAGATCTCTCAGACATTGCTTCACTGCCAGCGAGCCTGTTCAGTACCCCGGTGAAGTTGTCTGACCCTTTTTTACTGAATTTCTTTTCACCACTTCGGAAAATATTTATGCGTTTAAATGCTAAGACAAGGGCAATCATTTATGAATTTCCTTTCATTGTCTTAATGGACTAGGTGGGGGCAATCATTTCTGAATTTCCTTTCACCACCTGTCTTAGTATTTACTTTTAAAACACGAAGATGGGAGAAATCAGTTTATATCAGGGCTGAGATCTATGTAATATTTTTTATCAGAGGTCTGTCAACTTATTTTGATTACTCGGTATCAACCTTCCTTTGACCCTCACAAGACCTTTAGTTCTTAGGGAGACAAGGGATAATAAATAAAACTTTAAGGGACATCCTGTTCAAGAAATATTTGAATTTTTCGACGATGTTGAAAAACCTAGGAAAGTTAGGATCACTATAAACGTTCCTTAACTTAGCAGAAGATCAAGTAGTTGTGAGGACCAGCTTTCTTATTAAGATCTGTTCTGAAATCCCTGAGGTTTAAAACGAAAAACTTTTACTCCTTTGCAAAAACTCGGGAAGATAGTGACTTGCTAAAGTTAGGCTCCAAATATAGACAGAAAAAAAGGTAGCAATCCAATGGCTTAATATACAAAAGGTGACAACAGTTCGGGACTGGTTTTCAGATATATTTTGGAACAAAATTTATGACTGACTGTTTTTGGATTTTAATATATTCGCTCAAATTATTTGGTTTGAGGATTATGAAGTCAAAAATAATCCCATTATCTGCTTTTTATATTTCAATTTGAACAATATTACCATAGATGCTAAAACAGCCTTTCATGACCAGAGTATTGAAAAAACTTACCTCTGTCTTTTCTTTTCAATTTCTTTGTGGGCTACGAATTATCTTATGTATCACTTGTTTTATGCCGTCCTATTTCCCACACCGATCTGCACCTTATTTCTTTAGCTAGTTTCATCTGCAGCTGGAATCCTGCAAAAACAAATACGAATTTGATTTAAAATGCGTTGAGAATTTAGGAAGGAAAACCAAAAATTGAAAATAAATGCTTGAGCAGAAACATAAATATGTACAAAAACTCATAATAAAATTTATTTATTTACAATTATATATATACAATTTCTTATTTTTCATTTTATTTTATTTCCTTTTTCATCTGACGATTGTCAAGTCATGTAGTGCTTTAGATATCGTCCGTTGACATGGGCGCTGAGAATTTCTCCATCAATATTTTCCAGAAGAAAGGAATTATTTCCTTCTAGAGCCGAAACCCTGAATGGTCCATACCAAAGGTGATCAAATTTGCTATGCTTAGCGGCTTCTTCCCTTCTCGCATCCCATCTTAACACTAAATCACCTGGTAGGAATTCTCTGTTTTTTTCCTTGATGTCGAACAATGCTTTCATATTGTCCTGGTATTTCTGCATTTTCTCATCAACCTCCACTATGAGTTGTTGAACCTCAATCAGTTGGTTAATTCTTCTGGTTAGATGATTGGGCTCTTAGTTTTGATCCTGCCATAATTTCATCACTGGTAATGCTAAGTTTATAAGCAGAACCGCCTCGGTCCCATATACCATCTGAAACGGAGAAATGATGATAGACCTTTTAGTGCTGATGCGGTTTGCCCACAATGCGTGTTTCAAATGGACATGCTAGGACCTCTTGTTTTCGTTCAGTACTTTTTTTATTACGTTTACCAGACTCTTATTAGATGATTCAGCCAGCCCATTTCCCTGAGGGTAATACGCAGTGGAATGGCCGAGAACGATACTGTACTTTTGGCAGAATTCGGTCATAGCCATGGATTTGAAAGCCTGGGCGTTGTCGGTAACAATATTTCGGGGGCACCCGAATCTTGACAAGATGTTATCTTCAAAGAAGTCGATCACCACCGAGTTTGTTGCCCTTTTAGTTGGAATTGCTTCCACCCACTTAGTAAAATAATCTGTGGCTGTTAAGATCCACTTATGCTGAGCGCTGGAGTGGGGATTTATTTCCCCTATGAAGTCTAATCCCCATTGTTGAAATGGTGCTTCAGTTTTAACTGGAACGAGTGGTAGTGCAGGGAGTTTCTGCTTACCAGCGAATATTTGACATGAGTAACAGGCACATACTTTGGCATTGACGTCCGAGAATAGTTTCGGCCAATAGTATCCGACCCTTAAGATCTTATAAGTCGTGGCTCTCCATGCATGGTTCCCTCCACAGATTCCTTCATGAAATTCCTCTATGACCCGTGGAGTTTCCGTCTCAGCCAGACAGACCAGTAAGAACCCGAGTGGATCCTTCTAGTATAGTTGATTCTCTGAGATGCAATACTTTACAGCATGGAGTTTTAAAGTTCTGCATTTGGCTGGTGTTAGTCCATCTGGACATTTCAGGTTTAACAAATAGAAAACTATATCTTTATACCAGCCTGACGACATGAATTTTTATTCAACCTTGTTTGGATATGTCTGGTCATCCGGCTCTTGCAAATGTGTGTCTTCGTCTTCTCCTTGTAGGCAATTGATGTCATAGGCTCTAAGGTTCGACTTAGCCAAGAGTTTGGCCAGAACCTTTCCTTTTATTAATTTAGTTGGCTTAATTTCCAGATCAAATTATTGTATTTTAGCGAGCCAGCGCCCTCGTTTTCCATCACTATCTGGTTGTACCAATATGTCCTTTACAACACTAGTTGGTATGTATGCGATAATTTTTTAATGTAGAACGTAAGTTCTGAATGCTTTTAGCGCTTTCACCATTGTGTATGCCTGTTTTTCTATTATATCATATTTTAGCTCGGCATCTCTAAGGATCTTGCTAAAAAACACGATCGGGCATTCGAAGCCTTCATCATCTTTTTGTAGCAACACCGCGGCGATAGTATGTTGAGAAGCAAATGAGAAGATGAGGAAATTTTTCAAGTAATCTGGGCTCGTTAGCATTGGTGCCTCGCTGATGACTTTCTTAATATGCTCGAACGACGCTTTAGCCTCGGTCGTCCAATTTACTCTGTTATCTTTCTTCAGAATTCCTGTGATCAATTTGACAATCTCAACGAAATTTGGTATAAACCTTCGTAAAAAATTTATTGTACCTAAGAAAGATTGAATTTCTTTAACGTTTCTAGGAATACTGATAGTTTGTATCGCTTCAACCCTCTTAGGATCAATCTTGATCCCATCTTTAAATACGATGTGCCCCAGAAGCTTACCTTCCTGCATAGCGAAATGTGATTTCTTTGGGTTCAAAGACAGACCATACCTGCGCCATTTTTCGAAAGTTTGTTTTAAATGGATCAAATGTTCTTCATCGGTTTTAGAAAAAATCGTCAAATCGTCAAGGTAGATTACTACGAACTTATCTCTTTCCCCAACGAAAGAGATATCCATGGCACGCTGGAAAGTAGCCCCTGCATTCATTAAACCAAAAGGAATTTTATCATACATGAATGTACCCCATGGTGTGGTGAAAGCGGTTTTTTCTCTGTCTTGCTCATTCATGGCGATTTGGTTGTACCCAGAAAACCCATCTATCATAGACATTCGACTTGCTCCAACTACCCTTTCCAGGACGTGATCCATTTTAGGAAGTGGATAATTATCTTTAAGAGAGGACCTGTTCAGGTTCTGGAAATCTACACACAGTCTGATTTCTCCGTTCTTTTTTCTGACAGGGACCAAATTCGCCACCCAATCTGAGTATCTTAGAGGTACAATTATTTTTGCATCTAAGAGATTCTTAACTTCCTTTTCAATAACAGGCAACAAAATGGGGTTAAACTGCCTGAGCTTCTGTCTAAAAGGTTTAACTCTGGGATTCAAAGGTATCTTGTGCTCAATTATAGAAGTATCATATGTTCGAAGCTCATCATAGGACCAGGCGAAAACATCTTTATACTGTTTGAGTAAGTCTCTATACTGGTCTTTTATCTCGGGAGGGGGGAATTTAGATATCTTTACGATTCTGGCTTCTTTTCCAGTTCCTATGTTTCAATCCTCCACTTCTTTTGGTTGGGGCTGCAAAGTGGATTTCATAGGTATGTCGTTCTGATCGAAGAGTCTTTCCAAAGGAATTAAGCCTTTCGGGATTTGGTTATTTTTGAGGACCAACATGCGATGATCCTCTATTTTTTCTCGGAAGGTTTCAGGATCTTCATTTTCTTGCATAATCCACATTGGGTCGTTTTGGTTTTCTTGATCTGGATGGGTTTCAGAGAACTTGCCTATTGCTATAAGAAATTTCTGAATTTGTTCATCATCTTCAAAAACCTGCCAGTGTCAGACATTGTCTGGTATAGAGGGTTTATATCTGATTTCAATATGATATTTCAGTTTAACATTCATGGGAGGGGAAAAGGTCGAGGCTGCCTTAGCCAATGTGTCAGCATGTAGATTCTCTATGCGAGGAATAAAATGGACCTTTATAGATGAGAAAAAATTCTCCATTAAATCCCAGGCGCAATTTCTGTATGTTCTTAGTCTGGGATGCTTGGCTTGGTATTGTCTGTTTACTTGTTTTACTATCAATTCAACGTCACCATAAACCTCCAAGTTTTTTATATTCAACTTCTTTGCAGCTTCTAAACCTAATATTAATGCTTCATACTTGCATACATTGTTGGTGTAATCTATGTCCCACTGCAAGAAATATGAGAAAGGAACGGTAAACTTACCTTCAGGTGCTAACAAAAGTATGCCAGCACCAACTCCTTCAGAGGATGAAGCGCCATCGAAACACATTTTCTAGATACCACCTTTGCATAGTTCTTCAGTCAAGGGGATAAGCTCTTCTTGCTCCATATCAAGTTCTTCTGGACTCCCATGTAAACCATCATCAAATGACAATATGAAATTTCCTAGATCTTGGTCTGCAACGTAAATGGGAAAGTTGTTTGGATTCTGAGGATCACTGACAGTATACGCCAATCTTGTTTCTCGGTACAAACGGGTAAACTGACCACCGAAAATTGGGATTATGGCATATGACATGTCCAATTGTAGAGAACCCCCCAACTTGGCTCCCCATGATCTGGATAACAGCATACCATATTTGGGGGGAATATCTGCAATAACCACATCCATCAGGATACTCTTGATCGGGACCTGAGCTAGGGTAACTACCAGATCTTTTATCATTCCCATACATTTAAACTTTCTTGAATCAAATGAGTATAGGTCTCCATAGGGTCTAGTGATCTGGAGTCCCAACCTCTCCATTATAGTTTTTGGCATAACATTATGTGAAGCCCCGGAGTCTAACATGCAGTTATGCAGTAACTGGTCATGTATATTCAGGGTGATATAGAAAGGAGAAACATTGTCTTTAAATCCCTCAAAATGAGGACCAAAGGTGATGTTAGGTTTTTCATCTTCTAGGTTGATAACGTCGGAGTGAATTTCTGGCTCATAAACTCCCATCACTTTGGCAATTTGCTTCCGATAAGTGGGTTTTTTTGCTAATTCTACCAAAGGAATCGGTATCTTAATTTTATTTAATTCATTTTCAAAATTGTAAGATGTATTGGTCTTGTCTGTTTATTTGGTTAAGACTTCCAAGCTTTTTTCTCCGACTTGTTTGTCTGGATCGCTTTATCACTCATGACCTTAGTCGCAGATGTAACTTTATTTATCGGCCCTGTTTCCTTTGTTTGGTTTTCACCTTGTTTCACCTCAGACTCTTGAGTCTTTGTTATCTTGACTTTATTGATGGGTAACAATGTCTCTTCCAAAGGAGGTTCATGAGATTGATCCCTTGGTAGGATTTTCTTAGGTTGGTTAGTTGAGGTGGGCTTATTTTTTGATCTCAGATTGTATCTGGGTTGAAAATCAACCGCTATCATTTATGTTTCTGGTTGAGATACACAGAGGTCAGTATGATCACCTTCTTCTTCTTCATTAGACGGTTGAGGAGCATTTAAGTATTTCTCATAGTCTTCCCAGAAATGGTTGCGAACACTCATCACCGAAACATGCAACTTCATCTTCTGAATCTCCCAAATCTTGGAGGGAACTTGCTCCTATAAAATTTTCATTTTTTAATGGAGATTGTATTTTTTGATCTTCATTCTTTATTTGCCTCTGTTGATTTTGGGGATTTGGGTTTCTCCTGAAGTCTCTTTTGTTAGAAGAATCATCTTTGGCACGATCCAACTCCATCCTAGAGATTTTGTTAGACATATCTTTAATTATTCGGGCCATATCATCCACTATGTCGTCGGTGTATCTATTTGACCCGGAAGGACCTGTTGGTTCCCTATAGCGTCTATTATCACGGTTGATTGTTTCCACTTTAGCCTTCAACTTACCTGAAGCCATCATATTAGATTCTATTTTGACAGCATCGTCTTGCATTCTATTTAAGGTAGCTCCTCTCCTTTCTCTCAAAAGCAATACAAAATCAGGATCGAAGGCTCCCGCAAAGGTTACTTTGGCTGAGGGTTCGGAAGGTTTAACAGCAGCTGGAATTTTATTATATTGTTTGTTAAATCTCAAAATAAATTCCATAACTGTTTCTGAGTTCTTTTTCTTTAGAGACCCAAACTCGGTAAGGTAGTATAAGTGATCCTTTCGCTCTCCCCATTGTCGGAGGAAAGCGTCTTCCAAGGCATTATATGTCCAAATAGATGCTGCAGGAAGACTCTGAAACCAAGTTCGGACCTATCCTTCGAAGGTTTGGACAAGTAGTCTCGAATAGACATCTTCATGCTCAATACCGCATATGTCTGCGAACTGGTCAAAGAAGTTTATATGCTCGACTGCGGTCAGATCTCCCTCCCCAGTGAACTTAGGAAGATTTTTGATGTATTTGTCAGGTAAATCATGGAGGGGGACGTGTAAAACCAGGGGAGCGTATCTCACTGCTACTTTTGCAAATACTCCGGGAGGAGGGACATTCAGATGTCCTCCACCTCCTCCTCCGATGCCTGCTATCGACTTGGGAGTAGGAAATGGGGGTGTAACACACTCTTTTGAATCAAGTGGGACTAGGAAGTTCTGATGAAGAAAGGATGGTATGTCAAATGATAATGATCTTTCTAAAGGACCTTTTCCCTTGTTTATAGATGGGAAGGTCTGATGTGGATCACTCCTAAATTTTGAGTAGTTTGTTTCCGGATCTTTGGTATTAGACAGAGGGCTGCAGGAAGTAGGAGGTTCTGAAGGAAATTTAGTCTTTAAAAGTTGGTTCTCGGGTTTTTTGACTGAAGCGGTTGCCTCAAATGAGCCTCTCGCTTTTAAAAAATTTTCAGGATTATTAACAGGTGTAATCGGCTTGCCATCCGGGTTTTGTCTGGTATGCCTTCTACCAGACGCTAGTTTGTGTATCAGTGGAGTCGCCCAGTGAAAGATTTTTTAAAAATCCTTAAACTGTGTGCACTCTATGTTCACTATCAAAGAGTAACACTATCAACGAAATAATTTGTCGTTTTTCCAAGGAAAAGATTTCGTAACTTCGTTCCCTGACAACGGCGCCAGAAAGATGTTGTTCATGAGTCTATACTAAGGCTTAAAGTACATTGTCAAGGCATCCAAAAGTATGTAAAATATGAATACAAAGATATAGTCACCTTCGGTATGAGAAACTAGAGAAGATTTCTACGTTCTCGTCGTCTAGCTTCCAACTGCTCTTAAGAAGTTATGTCACACTCAATGGCTGTCCATGAAATTTCTAATTCCTCCCGAGTGTTAGCAGTTTTAAGGATTGTATCAAAGAGATTTAAAGCGATGTGTATTTGATTAGATAATCCGGGTTGAGTATTTGGTTGAGTTGCTGCGGGTATAGTCATTGAGGAACAGTACCAGTATGGAAATGATTTAACGGGAGATTTTAACGTTGTTTCAATTCAGTTGAAAATAAGAGAAATTTTTGCATGACGAACAAAATAGGAATGCAAACTGAAGGCCCTTTCCCGTAACTGTATTATTTTTTAGTAAAAGATGTAGAATGAGAGAAAAAAAATTTAGTTGTGGGTAACGTAAGGTTCCTATCAGTAGAAAACTCACACATACATAGAAGAAGAAATTGACATAGAAATAATTGACATAGTGTAAATAAATATAAAATTCTGTAAGTGCGAATTGGTCTTACAACTGCTGATAGCTGGTGCAGAGGAAAGACAAGAAACAATTACAAAAATTTAAAATCCCTTCACTATAGTAGTGGTTGTACTAAGTTATAGTGATACACATCAATTATGTAGAGCAAAATGAAAAGAAACAAGAAAACATAACGAAACAAACTTGTAACACAGTCGTGACGGAATCGGGAATCTTCAAATTTGCTTGTATTAACTTCTTAGATGCAAAATCTCTATTACATTCATTACCGAAAATTCCAGCCTTTGGTTCTTTAGGTGGTCTATTTATACAAATTTTCCCTTCCCTACTCCTATTTTCGAAAAAGTGCCAGCTGCCTGCCTTTACGTGACTTAGTGCATATTATACATATGTCCATAAACTGGATACAAATTGTGAAAGTTCCGCTTGGCAGCTGTGAGGGGCGAAAAACCCCATCTCTTCTACTTTATTTTCAAAAAGGGCCAGGTGCTTGTCTTTGCATAGACTCAGTGCATATCCTACATCTGTCCATGAATTGGGATACAAGCTTTGACGGCTCTGCTTGACAAATGGCTTCGGCAAAATAGCACTCTCGGGCTAATTGTGGAAGTTTATTCCCCATATGTGCATCAACCATATCAAGGGCGCCGAGTTGTATGCTTGGTTGAATCAAATGTCCATCAATTTGAGCCATGTCTACCCTGTCCATCTTAGAGATCTCTGCCAAATTTCTCTCATTTTTCTCCTTCATGTCAAGGGAGATCCACTCTATATTCATATGCCTTACCGTCTATGTGTCACCTCCACTCTCCATCCCCAACAGCTCACCATTTATGTCTTTGAAAGTTTCTTTTAGTGAATTTGTCACTTTTTGAGCCTGCTCCTTGCTTAAAGTAATATCATGCTCCCAATGTTTTAACAAAATATTACCCCTAGTCTGTTCAGCAATGGTGAGCCCAGGAGACCCTGATGAAAACCTATTTTTGGTAGCTATCACTGCTTCTTGGAAGGTGATCCGAGTGGCTTCTGCGTTTCTTTCTTTGACAATCAGATTCTCTTAAATCTGATGCATTAACAAGCAATATTCTTGAAACTCCCCCACTCTGTTTAGCAGACTCTGTTGAGCAGAAGAGATCTTGCTCCAAATATCGATTTCTCGGGATTTAACAATCTCGATGTCAATCACCTTGCTTTCTGCGACCTCCAACTGAGCTTGTAACTGTGTGATCGTATCCCTCTGCTGACCCGACTGCACCCGACCTTCTCGGATCACTGAATTCGCTTGTTCCAGCTTGGTTTTGAGGACTTCGATTTCTTTCTTATCGGCCAATTGAGCCAGCTCTATTGCTCCACTCGCTTGACTCTTAGCGTCTTCCGTAGCCGAAGCTATTCGGGCTTCAAGAGTCTTGATCAGTCGATTCTTTCTCTTGAGATGATTTTCAACATCGCAACTGAGAATTGGCTCGCTGACGCATATGCTCCTAGCGTCCCTTCTATCTCTGTGGCGAATTCATCACTCTTATTGTTTTTTCCATCTATCATTACTTTGAATTTTTTAACAGTGGACTCTCCCTCTTGATAAAATTCTCGTTTTACTACAGCTTTTCTCTTTCTGTCAAAAAAGAACTCATTAGGGGGGAGTTCCTCTGCCCTNGGAGGTATGTGAATTTACTTGAAAAGGGATGCTCCATGGATTGGGTGCGACAGACACATTTTGCCCCGTGGAGGCATGCAGATTTCCTTGAAAAGGGATGCTCCATGGATTGGGTGCGACGGACACATTTTGTCCTTGTGGTTGATGGTGGACTCTGGCTTGAGGTTGCCCCCCAGCATGAGAGTGCCCCCCGAATGGAATGTGTCCTCCGGTGGGAGGATGCCCCCCAGCTTGAGGTAGAGTTCCCAGGGTTTGTGGGCCAGACGTAAAAGATTGACCAGTGTTATCGATTGGGTTAGATCCACCAAGGACAGTCCCTCTGGGTTGTTGGATAGGTATGGAACTTCCCGGTACAATTTGAGTAGTGGTTTGGGCAGTGGTAGTGGAAGATGCGTTCAGTGCCCTAAATCCAAAAGGGAGATTTGGTCTTGGTGTTACAGGTGTGCCAATCGGGGTTTGATTAATTACCGCATTACCGGCAGGGAAGGTCGGGATGTGCGGAGCCATTGTCGAATGGGTTGTCTGGAGGGGAATAGTAGGTCTCGGGCCAACGAATGGTATGTTCGGACCAACGGTTAGTGTTGCTGTAAGAGTGGTAGTACCGGTGAAGTGATTTGGGTGTACAATGTAGGAGAAAGATCGGTCGACGCCCTCTCCTGTTCCATAAAGATCTCGTACCAAGCGTGGTGGAATCCGAACAATGTTCTCAGTCCAAAAAGGGTCGTTGGGTAAAGGGTTTTGAGGAGACCCTTCTGAAACGTTAGAAGGTTTTATGACAAAAAATTCTCCAGTGGAATTTAGGTGGAGGATCTGTCGTTCGTATCCCTTCGAAATGCGATAAGCTTCTGGGGATTCCGAGACAATTCTAAAATTCTCCAAAGGGATGGGAACTTCTTCCTGGGCAATTGTGGTGTTTTGAACCTCGCTCCGTTGAGGAGATTGCTCCGTAGAATGAGTGGGTAAAGGGGTGTCTCCTTCCATATTTTCTGGAGGAAGTCCCTGTAGCCTCCGCGAGCGTCGTGGAGGGTCGATGTTGGCGGAAAANTACGATAACTGGATTTACTCTCCCTAACTTAGGATGCTAATGTTTGTTTTGACAACTTTGGAGAGTTATGCTCACAGCCTAATCCAAAGTACTACACCTATTCTACTGTTGGTGGGGGATTCTAGCAAAGAAAAAGTTCTAGATAAATTTTAATTGCCGTTGATTTTTACAGCTGTTCTTTACGCAAAGGGGTGCATGGAAGTGAAACAAATGGAATTATGACTCAGACCCAAAGAATGCATCGATCATGATAAACAGTCATTTTCCTTTCGATGAACATCTAGCTAAGGGAGAGAGAGAGTTCTTTCACTAACAAGCACAACTACGGAGTGCCTTCAAACAATTCATTTCTCAATCAAATCCTGATGTAATGAAAAAACTTTTAAATGTCTTCTAATATGCTCAATCAATCATGAGAATATCTTTATTGTTTGCATATGGATGATGATCAATACAATCACAATGTTTATCTTTTCTAATTATCTTCTCGGTATGAATGAAAACCAAACTAGCATAAGCGAAAGTCACACAAACAATACACCCTTCGTAGCAATCAAAACGAAAAAGCGAAGGAAATGAAACAATCAAAGAGAAAACAAAAATTTTACACCCAACAAGCAAAAATTGAAGAACAATGACCTTGACTCAAATCAAGATGAATAGGTCTGTAGGCCTTTGATGACCTTCACCAAGGTTTTTTACTCAGCTGATGAGGAGAGAAGAACAATGCACAAGTTTCAAATTTCACTCAACAGGAAAAACTCAATGAACAAGTGAAGGAGGCTACAAGTTCCGAACAGTAAGGTGCTTATCTTTCAATTAAAAGACAGATATCAAGGTTGAAAAGAAAGAAAAATTGGCTCTCAAGATCACTCAGCAGGGGAACACAGAGGCAAAAATCCAAAAAAATGCACTTTCGGAAGGTTGCTGGGCCAAAAGAGGTTGGCGCTCTATTTCCAAGGGCAAGGAGAATTATAACGCTCTGTGTAAAGCCTTTAGGAGCACTAGCACTCTGTTAACACTGGGACAAGGGCGCTAGGGTCTAAAAGTTCCAGAAATGTCAAGAAATTTCAAAAATTGAAGTTCAAACTTGACAAGTATGCTGAGTATGATGGGACAAGGAGCCAATCAGCTCATGAAACTAATCAAAGATGGGTGAACCAGGTCTGAAACAATCAAGGGACAGAACAAGGTCAATGAGGAGAAAAATTCAAACAAGAGGTTTTGAATTTGAGGCTATCTCCCAAGTGGAGTCGCCAGTTTCTATTGTAGGAAAATCTCCCTGCGGACAGGTAGATCACCTCTAAGGCTTGACCTTAACCCTAGACAGAAAAATGCTTAACGTGGACACTGAATTTCTT
>JZKD02S0506411.1:99533-148184 GCA_000966675.3 Picea glauca | reverse complement strand
CTTCTTCATCCAACTCAGGAAGATTGGTTTGAGTTTGGCACTTAGTTCCAATCAAATTCTTTAAGAAGGAGACATGAAAAACATGATGGAGCTTAGAATGACTGGGAAAAGATAACTGATATGACACCTATCCCATGTCCTTGAGAATTGTATAAGGACCATAAAATTTGGGTGCCAATTTCTGACAATGGTCATCCTTGAGTGAAGTCTTCTTATAAGGTTACAATCAAAGAAACATCTGGTCCCCTTCATCAAATTGATGTTCTGATCAACCTTGATATTCTTGTTGCTTCATGCAATTTAGATCCATGACCAAATTCTCTTTGAAGGTATGGAGAATAGCCTCTCGAACTATAAGAGTTTGGCCAACCACGTAGACCTTCGAGACACCGACCATGTATGAGAGAACTAAAGGTGGATTTTGGAGGATTCATGGAAGTAGCTATATGGTAAGAAGTGTTGTACCACCATTGTGCTATGGGTAACCATTGAGCCAACTGATGTTGATTTTCATATGCAAAACACCTCAAATACTTTTCCAAACACTTGTTGACAATTTTTGTTTGACCATTAGTTTGGGGATGATAGGTGGTGTTGAGATGAAATTGGGTGCCCTTCATCCTAAACAATTCTTTCCAAAAATTGTTGGTGAAAGTGGGATCTCTATCAGAAGAAATAGAATGAGGCATGCCATGAATCTTAAAGATATGATCCATGAAAATTTGAGCCACAGTGGAGGAAGTAAATGGGTATTGAAGAGCACATAAATGAGCATACTTGGAAAGAAAATCAATTACCTCCATGATGATTGACTTGTTTCCCAATTTAGGTAAGCCAACAGTGAAATCCATAGAGATATCCCTCCAAATAGGAGGTGGAATCATAAGCGATTGTAATGTGCCAAGGGATTTAATTGTTTCTCCCTTGTTGCATTGAGAGACATCACATTCTACCACAAAAGTGCGAACGTCATGTTTCATAGCATCCCAGAAAAATAGAACATTTGACCCTGTCATAGGTTTTGGTAAGCCCAGAGTGCCTAGTTGTGGGTGTGGCGTGAAGCTCAAAAAGCACCGTGGATTTAAGTTGTGATTGTTTACTTAAATACAAACGGCCTTTGTAGCGAATCTCATCATTGTTCCAAGAGTACCTTGGGGAAATTGGATAATTGGCTTGCAATTGTTTGATTTGACATAAAATTTTGGGATCTTGTAGCCATTCCCGGCGAACAACTTGGAGCCAATCTAGTACAATGAAAGAGAGGGAAAAAATGGACCCTTCATCTTCATACTTTCTTGAAAGAGTGTCAACAACCACATTGTGTTTTCTTTTCTTGTAAATGATCTCATAATCATATCCAAATAACTTAGTCACCCATTTTTGTTTCTCTAGGGATGAAAGAAATTTCCCTAGAAAATACTTAAGGCTATTATGATTTGTATTAATTTGGAATATTTTCCCTAATAGATAAGGGAGATAGAGATCCATTGCATGAAAAATAGACAACATATACTTTTCAGATATGGATTGGCCCAAACGTCTCTCTGACAGTTGTTTGTTGGTAAAAGCCAAAGGTTGACCATCTTGCATAAGGATTGCTCCAATTCCTATCTTGAAAGCATCACATTCCAGGACAAAAGTCTTTGTGAAGTTAGGAAGGGCCAGGATAGGAGTGGTTGACATAGTCGGCTTCAAGGCTTTAAATGAATGATAAGTTGTTGGAGTCTGAGTGAAAGGATTATTTTTAAAGAGAGCAGTGAGAGGCACCACAATATTTCCATAATTCTTAACAAACTTTTCATAATATCCTATTAAGCCAAGAAAACCACACAAGATTTTGAGAGTCTTAGGGTGAGGCCATTTCTACATAGCTTCAATATTCTTAGGATCCACCCTCACACCCACCTTGCCAATAATATGACCCAAGTACTTGAATTCTGAGTCTCCAAAAGCACATTTAGATTGTTTGAGGAAAATTTGGTGTTGAGAGAGTAGATGAAGAATTTGATCCACATGAGAAAGATGGGTTGTCTAGGTTTTACTATAGATGAGAATATCATCAAAGAAAACTAAGACAAAATGACATAGAAAAGGATGGAAGCCATGATTCATGAGGATCTGGAAAGTGGAGGGAGAATTACACAAGACAAAGGGCATGAAAAATAAATCATAGTGGCCCTCATGAGTTAGAAATGTAGTCTTAGGAATGTCTTCTTCTTTCATACGTATTTGGTGGTAGCCAGAATGAAGATCAAGTTTAATAAAGAATTGGGCACCACTTAATTCATCCAAGAGATAATCAATGACAAGAATGGGGAATTTTTCTTTGATGGTGAGTTTGTTGAGGGTGAGAAATTCATGACACATGCACCAAGATCATTCTTTCTTAAGTACCATGACCACATGAGAAAAATAGGGCCTAGTACTAGGATGTATAATTATTGAACAATTTTCTCAATTCATTTTTCTAGGAAAAGGGATGAAGATAGGGAAGAACATTAGGAGGAACGATGCTATGCATGAGAGGAACATAATGATCATGAACACCATGGGAAGGAGGAAGTCTTTGGGGAGTGAAAAAAACAACTTGATGTTTGGAGAGGATGGATTGGAGGCTAGGAGACACATAGGGTGTCTCAGTGGCATGAATGGAATGGAGTTGTACAATAATTCAAGAATGACCCTTTTTGAAGAGATTTTCCATGCAATGGGAATTGATGATCTTACAGGAACCAACTGTGATTCCTTGGAACTTATATTGTTGGCCCTCTTGGTAGAATTACATGGTTAATTCCTTAAAATCCATGAGAATGGGGCCTAGAGTCCTTAACCATTCGAAACCCAACACAATGTCACAACCACCCATATCAATAGAAAACATATGATATTTCATATGGTACTGAGAAATTTGGAGACACACATTTCACAATGCACCCCACATTTCATGGACCTACCATTGGCAATCATGATTTAAAAGTTGTTGACTACTCAGATATAGCAATTAGTTTCTTGGGAAATGCAATGATGAAGAAAATTATGGGGGCTACCACTATCAACGAGGATGATGACCTTATGATGCTTAATGTAACCAATTAGCTTGAGGGTTTGGGGAGTAGAGAAGTGTTGGCAGCTCTACATGTTTTTTCTATTTTGAACGAAAAACGACACTTCCTGTAGCTGCCTACACCTCATCGTGTAAATACTATCATTTTGGGGTGATTATTTGGTTAGAAAAATGATGTTTGATTATTCTTGTTTTATTTTTTATCTTGCGTTTTCATGCTTGATTCATGACCGAAAGAATGAATTAAGCATTAAAACTTAATTTCACATTTTAACCCTATCCAAAGCTTGGTTTTAAAAGGTTAAATGTGCTTACATCTACCTCATGTCTCTTACCTGAATGATTTTTTTTTTTTGAGTTCATCAAATATCGATATAATACTTCTAATTGATTTTCTTTTGGACTGTAAGCTTATCTTTTTGAATCCTTTACAAATCAACTATTATACCAAAAATCAAAACCCTCGTGAAGGGGCATTCCCTGATCATCTTTTATGTGAGAAACATGATTTAATTTCTACGTTTATTGAAACTCCTATACATTGATTGATTGTCTACCGTAATCCTACTATAAAATCCGACAGTAAAAAAATTTGCAAACAAAAAAAAAAGAATCAAGCAATGTTAGGGTTTCGTAATAAGAGGGTTGGTCCCAAATTGTCCCAAACTGGATCCTAATCAACCATTTGATTATGTCAACAATCTCCCACCATGTCTCAAAGATAGCAAGGGGTTTACTGGTATTAAGCTCGGTCAAAGGCCGACAATGGGTAGCGTTGATGTTCTTGCACCCAATTATACGCTCCCTCAATAGATCTCCCCTTTTGTGCATTGCGAAGTCTACTTGCATTGGATTGGGCAATACTATACAAATATCCCCATTCTCCAAGCAAGGATCAAAACTCTCACAACTCACAATGAATCGTTGGAAAATGAAAAACGTGAACTCAAGGAAAATGAATAGAGACAAGCAAAGCGTCTAAAAAGGACATGCAATATTTTTATAAAAAATGTTGACAGTGTAAAGGCCATAATAAATTCTGAGATATCTTGATCCATTTTTAGTTATTAGTTAAATGGTAAGTTGATTCTTATTATAGTCATTTTTTATTTATTTTTGTTTAAATCAAATTGAATCAACTTGGATTTATGTTACCAATATAAGACTGGCTATAGAATCATGAGATTATGTAGCAAAGTCATTTCTCATATAAAATTAAAAAAATTGTTTGTTAATAAAATATTTAACTAGTTCTTACTTTCCTTTTTTTTCAGGTCATGGTATATATGATGCTGATCTTATGGGATGGAACATGCTTGACTTAGTTGATTAGTTATCTCCTTTTGTTTGTTTTGTAATTAGGAAAAAGATTTCGTAAATTTTGAAGATATAGTTTGATCATGAGTGGCTCTAGGCCCTCTATATTTGTAATGTTTTGATCTTTTGAGATCCAATCCTATATTAGAAGATAGGAAGTTTATATTTAATAAACTCTTTAAATACTCTATACTTTGTAATTGACTGGCATCTTGGCCTAGAGCAGAAGATGGACGAATGATTCCAAGACTAGATGAAATAACACATAGCATTTTGTCTTTAGCCTTTTGTCAGTGGTGTTTTCATTCATGTTTTGTTAATCTTGGTATATTAATAGGTCTGGTGGCTTTAGACTCAGTGATCTATTATGTTTGGGATACTTATGTTATAAATATCACCTATAATTTGCTTCTCTATATATTAACACTGTGATCATATTTTCAATTCGAATGATAGGATTTATCTTTAATTTTTAGTTGAATGATGAAATGAAATACGTTACACTCAGATTTGTCTTGCTGTAATTATTTGAGATCATAAGATCACAGGGTTCAATTTGTGCATCCTTGTCTGTCATTAAACCTCATCTACCAATACTTTTTATGAATTTATTCAAAACAATCGTAGTATAAAGTCTATTGCAAATTTATCTCATAGGCATGGCAGTTGGATTTTCTTTATTCATACAGATGGTTTGGAAACATCTAACAAACTAACAACATGTTAGCTTCTTAATGTTTCTAATTTTTGTCATTTACATATTAATAAAACCAGAATGTCTAGATTAGCTTTTGACTACCTACACATCTATGTTTCATAGTTTATTCAATTCAAGATTAGTTAGATTTATAAAAGAAAACATAAAATATTTAAATGTGCTTTCTTTATCTACTTCTTAAAAGCAATCATTTTCACATTGATTCTGTAAGTTTCGATTAAAACTTGCTATTTGTAAATGATGTACATAAGTGAGATTTGTATATTTTCTGCTTAAATACACCTACAATAGTTATATTAGAGTGTATGTACATATATAATATAGTGTTTAGCAATTAATTAGTTATTTCTTTCTTTTGTTTGTTTTTTTTAGGATTTTAGATTGGCTAATAGAGCCATTAAACCTGTCAGGATGAGTGACAAAAAATGGCTTGGGTTACTTAGACAACCTCAGACTAGACTCATTCTTCCAGCTGACAGACGGTCAATTTCACCTGTCAACAAATGGTGCTAGAAGGAGGGCAGAGGTAAATTTAATGATTAAATGTTTTACCCCTCAGCCTGTCATAATTCTAGATTTATAAACTTTTCTTCTGTGTCATCTTTAAATGCACTAGAAGGCAGGCTAGACTGACAAGCTGGCCTTGCATGAGTCTTTTTTTTGAATGTATTTAATTCCCCATGGCTCCCCAAATCACTGTGTTGGGACATGATTTCCACTTCTCATTACCTGATATTCCCAACGAGACAGTCTCTCACTTGTCCAAAATCACCTTTGATGGTGGGGGGGATGTATATGCAAAAGACCATCTTAACAAGTTTTGGTGTAAATGCATCAAGCATGATATTTCTGATTTAAATGTTTTATGTAGATTGTTTTCTTTCACTTTTAGGGGGCGGATTAAAAATTGGTTTGAGTTTTTTCCAACATATCACATTATTGATTGGTTTCAGTTTGTAGATGAATTTTTAGATGCTTTTGAAAAATATAATTATAATCAATTATGTGAATAATTTCATACTTTACTAATCAATGGTAATTCATCTCCAGAAGACTTTTAAACAAGAATCCATCATGTTCTCTATAAATTTAATTTTGATGACATGTCATTTGTACTAAATATCCTCTATGATGCTTGCGTCCCTTTCATCCAGTCACATTCAATCATGAATGATGATTCCATTGAAAATATTATCACTCAATTGTGATAAGATTTTTGTTCGCAGGATGAGAGGAATCCATCCAAAAATTTTCAACAAGCAAGGGAGGTAGAATCTATTGAAAAGGTTCTTACTAACAATCAAACTAGTTTTTCCTCTGAAGCATTGTATATTTAGTCCTCAACCATCGTGGAAGAAGATTTGATGTTGGGTCAATATGAATGTCCATATTCTTCTAACTCTTGCTCTAATCAGTACTTAAATTCAATTATTAAAGAACACTTGGGTGACGAAAACGATCTTAAGCATTCTAAAATTCCAATGAAATTGATTAGAGATGTAGATCTACAATTGGAAGAAGAAACCTTAAACCCTCATCTACAAATCATACCTTATCCACAGGAAAGATTAGATGTTTGTCATGAAAGTTTTGAATTATCTATAATATAGGAGACAAATTTAGATGATCATATTATGTTGAAGAATTTATCACCAAAACAAAGTGAAAGTTTTAAGGAAAGTGAAGAAGAATGTCTTGAGAATACCATTGCTAAATATCATAGCCCAAGAGATTATTTTCATGTGTTCGTTTATGATTCATTTTACTCTTTATATCTTGATATATTCTTAGATTCTAGTGGACATGATACTTTAATCACGGTATCTTACTCTTTTCAGTCACAATCAAATCTTTTCGATATGCCAAGATTTGGTGAAATTAATTCCAAACATAACATTTATCAAGTCGGATTTGATGCTCTTTCACTTTCATCACTCGAATGGAAAAATGACATGTTGCAAGATGATTTTACATGATTTATTGTTGAAAAAKACAATGCACTTATTSTTATGGAAATCAAATATTCTATTCGTTCTTTGATTAGTTCGAATTTTAATGTTTATGCTTCACAGTTTGAAACAATCAATATTATCAAAGGAAGTGTTCAAACCAATAATCTAACTGATGTCACAAATCCTCTTATGATGTGTTCCCCATTGATATATCCATTCCATCAAATTCATAGTTTTCATCCTAATTTTTATGACAGGATCTTAGAATGGCTTGAAGATTCGCATATGAAAAATCTTCATAATAAAGATAAAGTTGTGATTGCTTTGTTTTTACCTAAATATCTAGGAAGTAAGCATAACATGATTCTCTTATATCCTTCATGTGAAGAAATTGATGAACACTTGGAAAATTGTCAGGAGGATGGGGCACTTCGGCCTTGGCTGATGGTTATGTTAGGTCCCTATAATAATGACAAGCTTTCAAAACTCACTTACACTCTTCCATGCCATTATGACCCATATCATGACAAGATTGTAGAATGGTTGGAGGATTCATACATCAAGAATTTTCAAAAGAATGGTAAGGTCGTTCTTGTTTTGTTTTTAAATGAATATATAGGAGGTAAGCATGACATATTTCTTTTTCATCTACAAATACTACATTCTTTTATTCTGATTTTTGACTTTCTATGCCTTGTAGGATTGAAGATGCTCTTGTGGTTGCACTAGAAATACGATTTTACTTAGCATTTTGATATGTTTAATAGTTTAGAGTAGGTTTAGGAGTATCTTTCCTTTAGTTTTATTTCTAACCGTTTCTCTTTGTAATAATGCAGTTATGAACACAAGTTGGTACACCAAGAGAACCATAATATGAATGTTGTCAGGGAAGTCCACTTTAAATCTTTCTCTCTGCTTTTCGTTGAATATTTATATTCAAAAGTGCAGTATCATCATGAAAATTTTAAATGGAAAGTAAAGAGATAAGTAAATTTGAACTATCAATTCAACCCTGACCTAAGGTGCCACGAGTAGGATTGCACTCATCTTAATAAGGAATTCTCTATTTTCTTTTAGTCTCTTTTATTTTTAATAATAATGCTTGGTCAAAGTAGCATTTCATGCATCACTATCTTAAGAAAAGAACTTGCTCGCACATGATATTTTATATGATTTAGTTCTTCCTTTATTTTATAGTGACATGCTAGTGGATCCAAAATCTCAAGTTTATCTTTGGCCAAAATCATTTCCTGAAATTTTTTCTTTTGTTGTTTTGATTTTGTGTACTTCTGATCTGAATCCCATTAATAAAATTTGATTTGGTTTGTTGTGTTTTTTTTTTTTTCTTTGATTGCTTTGGATGAGTTTTCTTCTTATTTGTCGTTTTGAATCAATATATTTCTGATCAAAGAGCTATTGTCGAAGGAAGCATTTATTTTAAGACATGTGTTTTTCAAGCAAATTGAAATAGTTCAAAGAGGTCCTGATATTAAGATATAGCTCAGACAATTGATTTTTAAGTCAATTGTCACTTTCATGTTGTCCTCAAATTGTCTTTGCTAGAGTATTACACCAGAGATATGGTTTAAATCTTTGAGAATTAGGATGATCTTTAAAATTTTTATGCCATCCATATTCTTAAGGAATCACTTTTAAGTGCTTCCCCATTCTCTATATGACTTCTTAAACAAAATCTAAAATATCTAAACCATGATAAAACTTCCAGTTTTGAAAGAAAATAAATAACATGATCAACTATTCACCTATATTGCAATTAACCTCTAGTATCACCCCACTCTCTTTGTCATCAAGAAATCTATAATTGTATTATTATTTAAAAGTGGCATAAGAGGGTTGGAAGCACTTAAGTGTGGGAAGTGTGTGTAAACCCGTCGGGGTACTGAACAGGCTCGCTGGCAGCGAGTAAATGCACACATGATACCAAGACAACTTCGTTGGGGTACTGAATAGGCCTGCTAGAAGCGAAGCAATGTCAGGTCGAGAGGTAGCATGTATATGTTTTTTAAATTAATTTTTATGGAAGTATACATCATGTCGATACAACTATTGGATGGGATTAAAGCATTTGAGTGGGTTAAATGACATCCCTGCCGAGGCTATGGACGCCTACTGGAAGCAATGGATCTATCAACGGTATTGATGTTCTTTTATAAACATCGTGACTCTTTGATTAAGACATTATTTCAGGTTATAATCCCTTGCAAATAAAATTCTACTATATAATTATAACATTGAGCTTATCCTAATACTATATGGTCTCAGAGTGAATTTATTTCAGAGAGCTTAAACCCTTTTTCAAGTCTTATTCTTTTCTTCCTGAGATGAAATCTTACCAGATCAGAGATAACTTCTTCACCCAATATGTCACCACTATTGGCAACTCTACATGTTTTTTCTATTTTGAACGACAAACGACACTTCCTGTAGCTTCCTACACCTCATCCTGTAAATACTACCATTTGGGGGTGATTATTTGGTTAGAAAAAGGATGTTTGATTATTCTTGTTTTATTTTTTATCTTGCGTTTTCATGCTTGATTCATGACTAAAAGAATGAATCAAGCATTAAAACTTAACTTCACATTTTAACCCTATCCAAATCTTGGTTTTAAAAGGTTCAATGTGCTTACATCTGCCTCATGTCTCTTACTTGAATGATTTTTCTTTTTGAGTTCATCAAATATAGATATAATAATTCTGATTGATTTTCTTTTGGACTGTAAGTTTATCTTTTTGTATCCTTTATAAATCAAATATTATACCAAAAATCAATTCCCATTTGAATTGTAAAAATGTATCCATCCTGAACCTTTGCAAATCAATTATACCCATTACATGACATGGGAGTTAAACACACCAGAACCATATCCTGTACTTCATTTTGGCTAGCAGAATGAGTTGACAAGATTCTCATTTCAAGTTCAAAGTTTGTGTAGTGTGATGTACTCAGAGCGTTCATTACCAGGAGTGTTCAAACCCCATAACTGAGACCTCCATGTATATGCTATGATTGCACAGGTTCTCTTCTTATTTTGTTTTCATGGTATCCGATCAAACTTATCCCTCTTACCACTACCATCTAAACCCACAGTTAATTCGAGTCACCCTTATTATAGTCTGTTCGAACCCTTAATGGCCAATGTCGTCTCAGTAGAGATGAATGGCTCTCAAGCACTTTTTCTTCATGATGATGCGAGTGAGGATTTGAAAAAATAGGGTTAGGATATGTTTATTAAGAAGTTCCAAGGGTATAACCTGCAAGTGGCCAAAGAATTCTCCCTAACATTTGATGGATACAGAGAAAAGGTTGGTGATATTCAGTTGGAGGTCACCGAATATTTTTTAAGTAAAGCAATAGGGATCCTTGTCACTGGTCAGAAGTGGTTCAAGAATTTGAAATTGGACAAAATTCCCTGGAGTCTTTTCGTGACCTCCAGAAATATTGACTGCTGTGACAAAGGTATTCTGGTCTCCCTGCTCAATGTTAGATGGTATGACCTGTTAGCAGTTTTAAAACAATTTATTACCTGTGAAGGCCATTATGGCTTAGTTTTCCTTTACCATGTGCGATTTCTCATGCATTTTATTGGCTTCCATTTAAATGTTTCATTTTACTTGCTAAGAAGTCTATACAAAATATCGAAAAGATACAAGAAGCAAAGCCTCAACTCTAGCCTTTTTCACCATGGTTTAATTAAAATACTATTGGTTCATCGTTTGAAAACCCTAGGTGATGATTGCGATGGTTTATTAGCTCGAAATAATTTTGTTACAACAATTCTTGTGGAAACCCCTGTGATGGATAAGCCTATGATAGAAAAACATTTTGATTTCTCAAGTGGCAAGCCAAAATTTTCAGAGGAAAACCCTCGTGAAGGGGAATTACCCGATAAGATTTTATGTGAGCAACAAGATGTCAGTTCTGAGTTTATTGAAACTCTTGTACATTGATTGATTGTCTTCCATAACCCTACTATAAAATACGATAGTAAAGTTTTTGCAAACAATCTTAAGAGAATCAAGCAATGTTAGGGTTTCATAATAAGAGGGTTGGTTTACTCATTTCAAGGAGTCTGCGTAATTGATCCAAGCCTCATTTGAGATCAATCGATTCAATCAAGATCCATGAGGATTTAGACTCCGATATTGAAAGGTTTCTTGTAGAGAAAGATCCAAATTGTCCCAAACCGGATCCTAATCAACCATTCGATTATGTCAACAATCTCCCACCATGTCTCAAATATAGCAAGGGGTTTACTGGTATTGAGATTGGTCAAATGATGAAAATGGGTAGCGTTGATGTTCTTGCACCCAATTATATGCTCCCTCAATGGATCATCCCTGCTATGCATTGCAAAGTCTGTTTGCATTAGATCGGGCAGTACTATACAGATATCCCCATTCTCCAAGCAAGGATCAAAACTATCACAACTCACAATGAATCGTTTGCAAACAAAAATAATGAACTCAAGGCAAATGAATAGAGACAAGCAAAGCGTCTAAAAAGGATAGGCAATATTGTTATAAAAAATGCTGACAGTGTAAAGGCCATAATAAATTCTGAGATATCTTGATCCATTTTTAGTTATTAGTTAAATGGTAAGTTGATTCTTATTATAGTCATTTTTTTTTTTAAATCAAATGGGATCAACTTGGATTTTTGTTACCAATATAAGATTGGCTACATAATCGTGAGATTCTGTAGCCAAGTCATTTCTCATATAAAATTTAAAAAATTGTTTGTTAATAAAATATTTAACTAGTTCCTATTTTTCATTTTTTTCTTCAGGTCATGGTATATCTACTGCTGATCTTATGGGATGGAACATGATTGAATTAGTTGATTAGCTATCTCCTTTTGTTTTTTTTGTAAATAAGAAAAAAAATTCATAAAATTTGAAGATATAGTTTGATCATGAGTGGCTCTAGGCCCTTTATATTTGTAATGTTTTGATCTTTTGAGATCTGATCCTATCTTAGAAGATAGGAAGTTTAGATTTCATAAAATCTTTAAATACTCTATACTTTGTAATTAGCTGGCATCTTGGCCTAGAGAAGAAGATGGATGAATGATTCCAAGACTAGATGAAATAGCACATAGCATTTTGGCTTTAGCCTTTTGTCAGTGGTGTTTTCATTCATGTTTTGTTAATCCTAGTATATTAATAGGTTTGGTGGCTTTAGACTCAGTGATCTATTATGTTTGGGATACTTCTGTTATAAATATCGTCTATAATTTGTTGCTCTAGATATTAACACTGTGATCATATTTTCAATTCGAATGATAGGATTTATCTTTGATTTTTAGTTGAATGATGAAATGCAATACGTTACACTCAGATTTGTCTTGCTGTAATTATTTGCGATCATAAGATCACAAGGTTCAATTTGTGTTCCCTTCTCTCTCATTAAACCTCAACTGCCAATAATTTTTATGAATTTATTCAAAATAGTCGTAGTATAAATTCTATTGTAGATTTATCTCGTAGGAGTGGTAGTTGGATGTTCTTCATTCATACAGATGGTTTGGACACATCTCATGAACTAACAACAGGTTAGCTTCTTTGTGTTTCTAATTTCTGTCATTTACATATTAATGAAACCAGAATGTCTAGATTAGCTTTTGAATACTTGCACATCTGTGTTTCATAGTTTATTGAATTCAAGATTAGTTATATTTATAAAAGAAAACATAAAATATTTAAATGTGCTTTCTTTATCTGCTTCTTAAAAGCAATCATTTTCACATTGATTCCGTAAATTTTGATTAAAACTTGCAATTTGTAAATGATGTACATAAGTGAGATTTGTATATTTTTTGCTTAAATACACCTACAATAGTTATATTAGAGTGTATGTACATATATAATATATTGTTTAGCAATTAATTAGTTTTTTTTTTTTTTTTTAAGGATTTTAGATTGGCTAACAGAGCCATTAAACCCGTCAGAACGAGTTACACCAAATAGTTTGGGTTACTTAGACAACCCCAGACCAGAATCATTCTTCCAGCTGACAGACGGTCAATTTCTCCCGTCAAAAAGAAGCCAATGAGAGAATTTAGGGAAATGTCTGGTTCAACTTCTGGGGGTTCTAAAGGTGGAGTCAGGTTAGTGGGTTCAAGTGACTCGACCACAGGGGGAGACTTGACCAACATCCACAGAGATGTCCATAAATGTTTTTAGTTCCTTACACTTGTGCCCAAGATTTTTTTTTTCATCACAATTATAACAAAGGCCCTTGAGTTGGCGTTCAACCATTTCTTCTTGGGTCAATTTCTGGATCTTGAGTGGAGTGGAAGGAGGAGCAAGAGTGACTAGTTTAGGGTGAGGATTAAAGGAGGGTTTTCTTGTTTGAGAAGAGACAACTTGTTGTGCTCCCTTAGCTCTTTTAATATATTCCATCTAACTCTTGAGGCAATCCATGAGGACGTGGGCAAAAATCACATCCTTGAGGCCACTGATAAAGCGTTCTTGGAAAAAAGCATCAGATATTCCCTCCGTGCGGAAAGACAATTTCTCAAAAGAAACTATAAAGCCTTCCACTATGCCATATTGTTTCAACTTTTTCAAATGACCTAAATGGTGGGTGTCAGTGTCAAAGAATTCATAAATATATGAAACATATTGTGTCCAAGCCACATACCCTTGGTAGGAATTTTTTCTCCATTTCCATCATTTCCAATGTTCTTGATCTAGATGGAGAACACCATACCGAAGTTTTTAAAACTCATCCATAATGCCATAAAGATATAAATAGTGTTCCATTTGAGTTACCTATCCAGTGGGATCTAATCCATCAAATATTTTCACATCCATTCGCGGAAGGCATAGATCACGCTGAAAGTGATGGGGTGGAAAAGTATGGGAATTGGAGGAAGTTTCACCTTCAAGGTGAAAAGATGGGTCAGAGGAGGTAAGGTCTCCAGTAATATTCATCTTGGCGCAAATTTGGCTAGGGAAGTATTCAATATGGGTAGAGAGGTCTTGTTTCAAGTTTTCCATTTTTACGTCTGTTGTGGAATGCATTTTTTTTATCTATGGTGTTAATATTGGCACTGAGTTTCCGCACTTCCTTCCAGGCCTTTGTGAAATTAGAGGACAAGGTATTGAGTCGGGCTTCAAGGTATTGGGTATGCACGTGGGCCATGATTAAGAGGGGAACCAGAAAGGGGAAGGCGGGACATAGAAAAGGGTATCATGATGACCAGGGAAACAAGGGGAATCCAATGGTGTAAGTCCCAAATAAGGGGGTCAGAATGGGGTTAGTTCCACGAAAACAAAAAAAATGTTGAAAAATGATAATAATGACTGTGATTAGGGAGAAGAGAGGAATACAATGGGATAGGGCTCAAATAATGGTGGAGGCAAGATATAATTTTTTTTTTTTAACTTCTGTAGAGTTCTACTCCAATCTGAAGAATACTGTAGTGTTGAAAGGCCCAAATTATTAACAGGAAAAAATGTGTAGTAATTTCGAAACCAGAATGCAGGAGGTAAAATTGCATGGCAATAGATGTTTTATGTTCTGGTTTTGTTTCTGTCCCAAGGGTTAGGGTATTCAGGGTTTCTATAGACAAGGGTTTTCCCTGTGCTATATCTATCTGATATTCATGTGAGGTCCAATAACAATACTCATCCCAATATATCAAGGCACCAACTAAGGAGGCTAGATTGTGCACTTAGTCGTACTACTTGACTACCGAGGTACTAGAGAAGGAATCTTACAGAGAACCTTCTAATAAGTCCTCTTACATTTATTATATCTCTTAAGTAGAACCTTCTAAGAAGTCCTCTTACATTTATTATATCTAACTACCATAGTGGGTCTTATTTAATAATATAGTGGACCTAGTCCACCTTACATTAAATGACCTCCACTATTATCACTATCGGCCCTCTGGGCCCCCCTACTACCTCTCTAACTACCTTACATTTTCTCTACCATCGATAGATACAAAAATGGTGAAAACGCCTACATATACTCAAAACAGCAACAACAACAAAATCGAGACGTTGCATTAAAAGATTTGCATCTGCATGGCTTCTGACAATCTGAATCTGCAATCTTTGAATGGTTGTGCAACTTATGGCAGACACGATCGATATTATGACAGTTTCATCGGCGAATCGACGTGCCTTTAATTCATTACCAGACTTTCCCATTATGGAGGAGACAATTTCTAACCACCACCAACCGCCTCAATAACTGCTTCATGGGGATTGAGGACGACCCGACCAACTCAACATTTTGGGACGTGGAAGACTCCTCGCGCTACCACCTGGAATAACTGAATGGCTTGATGAATAGGCGTGGAGGCTAGCGTGAAGGATGGGGTGCATGACAGGAGTGGTGGCGTCTAAACTATGAGGGCGTGAAAGAAGTGGCGAGGTGTGAGAAGGGCGACAGAGGAAGACATATGGCGGAAGGCAATAGGTGAAGGGGGGCAGGAGACGAGATATGATGGGATTGCCTTTAGCAAGAGACTGACATGGAAAGAGAAGGACACATGGCAACAGGGGAAAGGTGGCTCTGGAAAATGACATAATGGGAGAAGGGCCCACGCTGGCTAAACATAGAGCAGCTGAGAAGGACGGGATTGTCCAAACGCCATTGATCCAGGCACGCTGATCTTGGCCCTTGGAGAGCTGCGTGCCCAATTCTGGACCCCCCCCTTCTCTTAAAGGTAGATAGGCAGGAGGGGGGTCCGGAATTTCCTTTATCGCCATTGATCCGGGCGCTCCGATCGGGACCGTTGAAGAGATGCGCCCCCAATTCTGGACCCCCCCCCTCCGCTTAAAGGTAGAAAGGCGGGGGGGGGGTCCGGAATCCCATATGCATCGTTGATCCGAGTGCGCGAATTGCTGCCGCTCGGACTTGCTTGTCGCTTACCACGGGCGCATTAGCATTCAAAACTTAGGACAAGTGGGTTTTTAACCCATACTTTCGCATTTTACCCCATTACCATAAATATCACTAACATTTGGCTCCATGGGGGATAGAGTCATCCCTGTGATGCTCTAAGAACTCTTTTGCAGATTTAGTGCCTTTGCTTGTTGGGCTATGGAGTCATTTATTAGGCCAAAAACAAAAAAAAAAACAATATTTACAAAACAAAAAAAAAGAGCCGACTGTGGCTCACATAAAGCATTTTTTTAAGAAATGCCCATTTACTGGGCTACTAAAAGCCTCTTTTCCTTCCAGATCCTGCAACCTGTAACTGTTGTTTGAAAATACTTCAAGGATATTGAAAGGCCCGAACCAAAGGGCATCAAATTTACTATGTTTTCCCTTTTCCTGCCTGGGTGCATCCCATTTGAGCACCAGATTGCCCTGCTTGAATTATTTCTTTTTGCTCTTCCTGTCAAAATCCTGCTTGATCTTCTCCTGATGATTGTAGGCCCTATTCATGACCTGTTCTCTTATCTGCTGCACTTCCACCATCTAATGAATCCTTTTGATCACATGATTGGGTTCTCCTTCAAAGTCCTGGAGGAAATTTGCCACAGATAAGGCGAGATGAGTGGGGAAAACAAACTCTATTCCATAAACAAGTTGGAAAGGAGAGATGCCCAGGGATTTCTTGGTTGTCACCCGATCAACCCATAGAAAAAATTTGAGCTTTGAGTCCCAGGCCCTTTTATTGTCCTCCAGTAGCTTCTTAATGAGCTTGATCAGACTTTTATTGGAGGACTTTGCCAGTCCATTTCCTTGAGGATAATAGGGATTAGAGTGAAGCAGTGAAATCTCGAACTGTTCACAGAAATTGGCCAGAGGCTCAGACCAAAATGCGGAGGCATTGTCGGTGACGATTTTGCTAGGGCAGACAAACCTAGCTATGATATCTTCTAGGAATCTGATAATTACTTTGTGAGAAGTGCTTATGGTAGGGACAACTTCTATCCATTTGGTGAAATAGTCGGTTGCAGTCAGAATCCATCTGTGCTGGCCACTTGAGGGAGGGTGAATTTCTCCGATAAAGTCCAACCCCCACTACTGAAAGGGTGCTGAAACTACTATAGGCTTTAATGGCAGATATTTGAGTTGCTTCTTTCCCGAGAACTTCTGGCATTTGATGCATGCCCTGATTTTTCCACAGACATCAGGAAACAAGGTGGGCCAATAATACCCAGCTCGAAGGATCTTATGAGCCGTGGTCTTCCAAAAATGATGACCTCCACAGAGACTGCTATGGAAATCGAACATAACCTTCTGGGCTTGCTACTGGTCCAGACACCTTAGTAATACCCCCAGAGGATCTTTCCAATACAAGGTTTGGTCAATGAGGCAATATCTGACCGCTTTGAGCTTTAAGGCTTTGGCCTTACTTTTTCCCAATCCATCAAGGGGCTTTAACTCTTGCAGAAAGTACAAGATATCCTTGTACCAGGGGCATGATGCTAGTGATAGGGCACCCTGGAACTGCTTGTTGGATGGCTCAGCTTGCTCATTGATGAAGTTCATTCCCAAGGCCTTGCAGCTGGATTCAGCCAGCAACTTGGCCAAACCCTGCCCCTTTATCAACTTGGTGGGCTTAATCTCCAGATCAAATTCTAGGATTTTGGCGATCCATTTTCCTCTCCTCCCGTCTATGTCATGCTGTATAAGAATGTCCTTTACAGAGGTTGAAGGGACATATGCAGTGATTTTTGAGTGCAATACATAGACTCTGAAAGATTTAAGGGCCTTCACCAGGGCATAGGCCTGCTTCTCCATGATCTCGTACCGGAGTTTTGCGTCTCTCAATGCCTTGATGTAGAAAGCAATAGGATGCTCTTGCCCTTGATCATTTTTCTGCAACAAAACTGTCGCTACTGTATCACAGGAAGCAAAAGACAATATCAGAAAATCTTTGGAATAATCGAGACTGATTAGCACAGGTGCTTTAGTCAACGCCTTCTTTATTTGGACAAAAGATTCTCTAGGTTCAGAGGTACACTTTACTTCATTTCCATTTTTGAGCATGGTCGTGATGTGTTTTACCAATTCGGCAAAATTTGAGACGAATCTCCTCAAAAAATTAATCCTCCCCAAAAATGCCTGAACCTATTTTTTAGACCCGGGGAGTGATAGGGTCTGAATTGCTTCCACCCTGCTAGGATCAATTCTCACCCCTTCTGCTGATACTATATGGCCTAATATCTTTCCCTCCTGCATAGAAAACAATGATTTCTTGGGGTTTAAATATAGGCCATACCTCCGACACTTCCAGAAAACCTTCTTCAAGTGGCAGCGGTGTTCTTTATTAGTCTTGGAGAATACTGTTATGTCATCTAGGTAGATCACCACAAACTTATCTTTCTCCCCGATAAAGGCTATGTCCATGGCTCGCTGGAATGTGGCTCCTGCATTCATCAACCCAAAAGGCATCTTGGCATACATGAATGTTCCCCAAGGAGTGGTGAGGGTTGTTTTTTCTCTGTCCTCAAGCATGACTGATATCTAATTGTAACCAAAGAAACCATCAATCATGGATATCCTGGAAGCATCGGTGACCTTCTGCAATATGTGCTCCATGTTGGGCATGGGATAATTATCTTTCCTTGAGCTCTTGTTTAGGTTTCTGAAATCAACATAGAGTCTGATTTCACCACTTTTTTTCCTTACTGGGACCAAATTGGCCACCCAGTCGAAATATATCAAGGGCACAATGATTTGGGCGTCTAGCAGCTTCTTCACTTCCTTCTCCATGACAGGTAGCAGCATGGGATTTATCTACCTTAGCTTCTGCTTGAATGACCTAGCCTCTTCTTTCAGTGGGATCTTGTGCTCAATGACTGATGTGTCATATGTCTTGAGGTCTTCGTAGGTCCATGCAAACACATCAGCAAACTCCTTCAGCAACTCAGTATATCCGGCCCTCTGCTCCTCGGTCAAACTCCTTGACAATTTGACAAACTTGGGCTCCTCTGGTGTGCCTATGTTGCACTCATCTGTGTCAGCATCATTACCTGAAACTCTACCCTTTACTGCCACATCGTTCCCGTCGAACAACCTTTCTAATGGAATTAGTCCTTTCGGTATGTGATTGCTTGGCAGCTGAATAATCTGATGGTCAACAATTTTATTCAAAAAATCTCCAGGGTGATGGTCAGGTGCTCCTTCAATGTCAGGATCCTCATCTATGTGTAATGAAGAAAAGTCATCAACGGATTGAAGAAACTTTTCGATCTCCTGATCATCTTCAAATAGCCTCCAATGTTTGACGTTGTCTGGTACCGAGGGTCTATATTTTATTTCTATATTGGATTTGACAGTGGGCATCGTAGGAACTTTGAGAAAACTAGCTGTGAAAGCTAAAAAGTCAGCTGGAACATTTCCTTCCCTTGGAATGAAAGAGATGTTAAAATCCAAGAAGAAATTATCAACTAGGTCCCATACCATGTTCCTATAATTCTCGAGTCGAGAATGCTTGGCCTGATAAATGTTTTTGACCTGCTGGACAATCAATTCTGCATCTCCAAACACAACCATCTCCCTTATCCCTGTCTCTTGTGCAACCCTTATACCCAGAACAAGAGCTTCATACTCTGCCACATTGTTGGTGACTTCGAATTCCAACTTGTATGACAGGGATATGGTCTCTTGACAAGGGGACACGAGTACTACCCCGACACCTGCACCCATACTGGAAGAAGCTCCATCAAAGAACATCTTCCAAACAGAGGTGGTTGGAGGAGGCATCTAATGATTGAGAATGGGTTGTTTTCTGATCTGCAAAGGGGCCTCAGGAGTCTCAGTGACCTGTAAAAAACTAGACCCTAAGTCAGTGTCAAGTGAAAATATGGGGTGATTAGTGGGGTTCGCTTCGTCACTGACTATGTAGGCTAGTTGGGATTCTCTGTACAATCTCCTGTGTTCCCCTCCAAAAAATGGAATGGTGGCATATGTGAGATCCATCTGTAACGTCTCTCCAAGTCTCTTAATCCAAGATCTTGACAACAACATGCCAAACTTGGGGGGAACATCAACTGCCACGATATCCATGACCATACTCTTCATGGGCAACTGAAACAAGGAAACTACCAGGTCTTTGATGACTCCCAAACACTGAACTCTTTTGGAGCCAAAATAATAGAGGTCATGA
Organism: Picea glauca; assembly: GCA_000966675.3. NCBI lineage: Eukaryota > Viridiplantae > Streptophyta > Pinopsida > Pinales > Pinaceae > Picea > Picea glauca. The sequence continues at coordinate 128,026 of JZKD02S0506411.1, read as the reverse complement.
TAGGCTCGGGTGACTTCTAGTCCTAGCTCTTCCATGATGGTTTTGGGCATGAGGTTGTGAGAGGCCCCTAAATCCATTAAGCAGTTGTGAAACACTTTATCATGTATGTTCAGGGATGTGTAGAAAGGGGGGGATGAGTCATCTCTATATTCTACCATGGGTCCTAGGACCACTGCTGGATTTTCATATTGGATGTTTATGAAGTCTGTAGAAGGACATGAGGCTTCAGATTTCAAAAGTTCAGAGAAACGCTTTTTAAATTCTTCATGTCTGATTATCTCGGTGAGGAGCACAGGGATTCTGATCTTTTGAATCTCATGCTTGAAATTAAAAGAAGACGTAAGCTTCATAATTTCTTTTATTTCAGGAACATGATGGTGGACAATGGGGGAGAGGGGTTGAGCCTTCTTACCTCTGTGACTGTCTACTGCTTCATTGGTAGGCTTCTCTTTTCTAGCGGACGGCTCAGGAACATCAAGTATTGTTGTCTTTTGGTTGGACCTCAGGTTATACCTGCCTTGGCCGCCACTAGTCTTGTCTCCCTTGCTCAATTCATTTAGCTGACTATTCATGAGAGACTCCTCATAAGCTGCCTAAGTGATATGAGGAAAAGGAGGAGTGTGCTCTAGGCAGTGGATTTTAGGATCCATCACGTTTTCTTCTCCTTCTTCTTCATTAGCCACAAAGTTGTTCTGAAAGGGAGCCTGAATTCTTTGGTCATCCCTGTCTCTTCCTCTCTCTCTGTGCATAGTTGGGGGAACAATATTATTTGGCTAGTGGTCAAATCCCTCATTTTCCACTTGTAAAAGTCAGCCCTGAGGAAACTCAAATCTGTTACCCACTCATGGAGACATGGTCAATTGTTTTTAACCTGACTGTTCCATTTGTCTTACAACATTTAATTTATAAAAAAGTTTGTCTTTTACATGTGTCACAATCAAAGAAGTTATTTGGGAAAATAAAATCTTTTCCCAACAGTCATAAATAATTTATTACAATAATCAAATTCCAAATTCGGATTTTCCATAAATGACAAATAATTTCCAAATCCAAATTTTCCAAAAACGAAAATTTATTCCCAAGTAAACTTAGAATTTAATAATCAATTATTTTTGGGGATATTACATCCTCTCCCCCTTAAGTACAACACTGTCCTTAGTGTTCATTCCTCTCTTAGAATAATATTGGATAAGATTTCTGCAAATCTTCCTTCAATTCCCAAGTGGCCTCCTCAGGACTAAAGTGCTTCCATTGCACTTTTATCTGGGCGATGGCTCTATTCCATAGTATTGTTTCTTTCCTATCTAGAGTGTGCAGAGGTTATGATTGGAACTCGTCTTCTGGATACACCCACACCATGTTCCAATCAATGATGTGAGTAGGATCATGAATATAATTTTTCAATAAAGAAACATGAAAAACATTATGAACTTTTAAATTTCAGGAAGTGCAAGTTGATATGCCACAGGTCCAATTTGAGCTAAGATCTCAAAGGGACCACAAAACCTGGGCGCCAACTTTGAACAATTTCCTAGATTTAGGGAGCTTCTCCTTTCTTTGACTTTTAAGCATACATGGTTCCCAAATTGAAATTCTCAATGTCTCCTTTTTAAATATGCATAGCATTTTTTTCTGTCTTGTGCCTCTTTTAAATTACGTTGTACCTTTCTTACCATTTTCTCCATTTCCTAGAGCATTTATGGTCCCATCATAATTCTGTCAACTGGATTATCCCAGCTAATTGGAGTTGTACATTTTATTTCATGCAATGCTTCGAAGGGACTCATCTTAGATGAAATCTGATAGTCATTATTGTATGTAAATTCAACTAAGTGTAGGTACTCCTCCCACTTAGTTGGTTTCATTTTCATGTACATTCGTAACATGTCTTCCACAATCTAATTCATTCGTTCATTTTGCCTATCTATTTTTGGATGGTAGCTTGTGCTAAAATTCAGGCTAGTATTCAACCCTGCAAACAATTCCTTCCAAAACATTGACGTAAATTCGACATCTCTATCTGAAATCATCATTTTAGAAATTCCATGCAATCTAAATATTTCAGTGATGTTAATTGCTTTATAAGTATATTTCACAGGTATAAAATGTGAAGATTTGATAAGTTTATCAATCACTACCATAATCGAGTCATTTTTCTTTTGAGTCTTAGGAAAACCTATGATGAAGTCCAACGAGATAATCTCCCACTTCCATTTTGGTATAGGTAGAGGTTGTAGCAGGTCGGCTGGATGTTGATGTTCATCCTTTACCTGTTGAAAATCTAAGCATTTAGATAAGTATTTATCTGTTTCACTTTTCATGTTAGGCCAATAAAACAATTTTCTTAAAGCTGCTACCATTTTCTGGTATCTTGGATTACTAGAGTATGGATTTTGGTGCAATTCATCCAGAATCGTTGACCTTAAATCAACAAAATTAGGTATTGTTGGCATAGGGGTAGACCCAGGGTTCAACTCCAAGAGCGCACCAAGAAGCCCTAACTATTGGTCCTTTCGACAACACCTGTGAAGCAGATGCAATCTCACCCGAAGCAGTTATGGGGGGGCTGCAGAACAGAGATGTCTGCAACCAAGGGGAATATCAAGTGGATCTAATACAAGAACAACTCAACATTCATATATCACTTATCATCTTGGATCTACTCTGCACATCTACTTATCAAATCTAACATAGTAATGCAATCACAGTATATCAATGACAGAGACATAATACCAATCAAACACAATGCAAAATATATGTGGTTCACCCTCTCTCTAGGGCTACATCCACATAACTTCTCTTTATAATGTATTAAGATGAAGCATATAGTTCTTGTCTGTGATCTTAGCTAGTAGATCTTATCTCTTCTCCTCTCTTTCTCTCCTCTCCCTACGCACCCAGCTGTAGGGTTGATCTTTGCACCTAGCTGAAGATCTTACAATATTAGAAGGCTCTCACACTTAACACTTATCTCATTACATACGAACAACATCGAATGAACAACAACTGGATTGAAACTCCTTCCTTCATGTAGGTTCTTATTTATACATCACAATCACTCACCGACATCCTTATGTTGAAACCTAGGTTTCCAAAAGCCTAGATACCAAAACCCTAGGTGTCTAAAACCCTAGGTCAACTTGACCCATATTTTTAGGGATTTTCCAGCCTGTCTTTCCTTCCTTCTCCCACGGTGCTCCAAAGGATATACTAGTGGATTTTTCTTCTTGTTGAGTTTTCCATGATCCTTCTTTATTTCTTATCTGTCATCCCTAATCTCCTCGTCCAACGGCTTACTTCGCTCCATCTTTTCTTCTCTTTTACCCACTTCGACCCAGTATCAGTCACTGTGTCTTCCACGTAGTTCACATTCTCCCTTTTCTTCCTTAATCTTCATGTACTTCCATAACCAAGGGCCAACAGGCCCCCAACACTCACATGTGACTCGTCTCAAGGAACTTTAGATCTTATCTTCCTATTTTACTTCAACTTCAGACTGCGCAGTGAAGCCTCTGCTTTCTTTTCGATGCCTCCTCTCCTTCCTTGTGCAGACTATATTTTCTGTGTCTAGTACCCAGTTTCAACTGCACCTGGTACCTAGACCCTTTTCCTCTTGCGTTTATTGAGAGGTGTGGGGAAGCAAGTTTTCATAGTACAATTTCAACTGGCCCCCATTCACTAATCCTTCCTTCCATTCTCCATTCAGAGTCTTCAATTGTGCAACTCCTCCTTCTGGAACATAGGCGATCTCATATGGCCCTAGCCAATGTGTCTGAACTTCCTAGGATGTTTGCTAAACTTACTGTCATATATCAATACTAGATCACCTTGTTTAAATGCCTTCTTCTTGATGTGCCTGTTATGATAGGCATTCTCTCTTTCCTTCTGAACCTACTGATGGAATCCTGTAATAAATCTATCTTCCTTTAGTTCAACCAGCTATGCAAGCCTCTCTTGAACAACTCTAGGGTCATCCATATCTGTAAAGACAACAATTATTAGGCTCGGTACCAAATATTCCATTGGAACAATACCTTCAAGACCATATACCAACTTAAAAGGTGTCTGCATTGTCATGTTCTTACAAGTGGTTCTATAGGACCATAATATTGTTGGTACTCTTAAATCCCAGTCGTCCCTGTTCACACTACAAATCTTGGTTAGCGTTGTATCCAAAATCTTGTTGAATGCTTCAACTGTCCCATTTGCTTGTGGATGGTACGATGTTCTCTTCTGATGGTGGACTGCAAATTCTTCAGTCAGGGCTTCAACTGTCTTATTGATGAAACATGTGCCTTGATCACTCATAAGGATCTTTGGGCATCCAAACCTGGTTACAATGTCATCAAATATGAAGTGCGAAACTGTAGTTGCACTAAAGTCCTTAACTGCTCTTGCTTTGACCCATCTGGTCAAGTATTATGTTGTTGTAATTATGTACCTTTCTCCTATACACTTTCCTGGTGGGTTTATAGGTCCAACAAAGTCAATGTCCTATTTCTCGAATGCTTATAGGTTTAGCTGTGGTGTTAATGGAATTTCATCTCTTCTGTATGGTTTTCCAACTCTTTGGCATATGTTGCAGGCTCTGGAATAGTCTTTAGCATCTCTGTGTAAGGTGGGCCACCAAAGGCCATCTCTAAGAATCTTCTGCACAGTTTCTTTACCTACATAATGTCCTCCTGTGATGCCTTCATGAGATTCTACAAGGATCAGTGGTCGCTCTGCCTCCATAACACACCTTCTCAATATCTCATCAGGTCCCATATTGTATATATGTCCAGCTATAAGTGAGAAGTCTGCAACACGCACTACTAGTTGTTTCTTCTGAAGAATTGTATACTCACTAGGTTCCATTCCTGTTGATAGGAACTGGAATGTGTCTGTGAAGTAGTCATCAATATTTCTAATGGCCAATAATTGTGCATCCGACAATGCATTCTCCAAGCTAGTGGGTTCTTCTCCATGTTCCAACCTCGACAAGTGGTCAAGACCTTTGTTTATTCTGCCTGGTTTTACTATGATTTCAAATTCATATTCCTGAAATAGCAGAAGCCATATGGATATCATTCCCCCCAACACTGGCTTGTTGACTAGGTATTTCAGTGCAGAGTGATCAGTAAACATTTTAAAGTGTCGTCCCAACAAGTAGTGGTGAAATTTCTGTAGCGCATACACCATGGCTAACCCTTCGCTCTCAGTGGTGGTGTAATTGATCTCAACAGTTGATAGATTCCTACTAGAAAAATCTAATGGGTGGTCAATATCTCCTTCTCCAGGTTTTGATAACACTGCTCCTAAAGAAATGGAAGACGCATCGACATGCACATGAAACTCCTTGGTCTAATATGGGAAAACCAGAATAGTCACGATAACCATTTTCTGTTTCAGTGTGTTGAAGCTTTGCTGACATTCTTCTATCCAACTAAACTAACAAACCTTCTTCAACAGTTTCTCCATGGGTGTTGTGATCTAAGTATATCCTTTAATGAACTTCCTATACTATCCTGTGTGTCCCAGTGCAGTGCACAACTGTTTGAATGAAGTAGGAGGGGGTAGATCAACTATAATGGAAATTTTGGATGGATCTACTAGCAAACCTTGCTTGCATACAATATGACCTAAAAAAACTCCAAATGGTGAAAAGAAGATGCTTTTATTTAGGTTTAAGGAAATTTGACACTGTCTACATTTATCCAACATTAGCCTTAGATATTCAATATGATTTTTCAATAAACTAAAAACAGTCCAATCATCAAAATATGGCTCTAGAAATTTATGCAAAAAATCCTTGAATGCTTCGACCACCACCTTGGAAAAGATGGTTGGGGCATTCTTCAATCCAAATGGCATCACTTTATATTGGTAGGATCCCCATTCTATTTCAAATGTAGTCTTATGGCGATCTTCCTTGGCAATCCGGATCTAATGGTATCCTGAAAATCCATTTGTAAAAGAATATACCTCTTGGACTCCCACATTATCTAACACTTCGTCAGTGAATGGTGTAGGGAAGGGGTCATGCAAAAAATCATCATTCATCTTCCTGAGATCAATGCATATCCTAGTCTCTCATGTCTTGTTGTTTTGCACCACCATAGGGATAATCCATTTTGGCTCTTCAATAGGTTCTATAATCCCTACTTCCAACATTCTGTCGAGCTCAATATTCACTTTCTCCTTATATTTAGGGTTCAATATGTAATGTATTTATTTGACTTGTCTTTAATCTAGATTTAAAGGAATCCTCATCTCACCCATAGTCCCTTTAATGCTCTTCATATCAGTGAACTTGGTTGGAAACAAGTTCTGATATTCATGCAGTAACTCTGACATCTTTTCAATGGTGGAAACATCCCAATAATCTCCAACATTTGCAAACTTTGGTGTCTACTCTATTCCAATATTGAACTTCTTAATATTGATTGGATTTCTGATGAATGGTATCCCAACTCCTGGTCCTTCCACATCTCTTTGGCCTTCCATTTCGACGATGTTCACCTCCCTAGGATCATCATCTTCATCAACTTTGATGTTGTAACAGCCTTGCAATCTCTAGAGAGGCGCAATCCATTCGTCCTCTTCTTGTTCTAAAGGAAGGCTATAAGCCTCCTCAAATACTTTCTATCTTACAGTCTATAGTGCTTGATCTATGGAAGGAAATTGAATTTCAAATAAGAAAGTAGATACAAAATTCTGAGTCATACCTTCCCAATTTGCAGTGATGAGGCACAACTCCACTTGGAGGTACCAGTTGATAGGTGTCGTGTACAGGGTGTTAATGAATTTATGCACCCACTATTCTTGAGGAATGTTGCTCCATGTTGCCTCACAACTCTGCACATGGTCCTTTGGAAAACTTCGACCTATGTAGCGAACTTCACAACCTTCTACTTGTGTTGAGAACCGCGATGTCATCAGGGTGCAACATTGTACCCATTTTGTAATGTTGTGTTTATGTGTCCCCCACCATCTTGCTAGTGTGGATTTCAAGGCCTCATCCATAGATAACAATATTTGTTATATTGGTACACTTTCCTCAAAGTACGACAAGAAGGTTTCTAAAGGATTCATACCATCAAAGGTGGGTAAGTTACCTATTGTTGTGCCAATCTAGTGAACTTCTCTGGTTAATCTCACACATCTTCTTGTATATACTTCATACATTTTATTCTTCTAGTTCTCCAGTGCTTCTTCTGAGTTTGATGAACTTGCACTATCACTTCACCATCTTAGGTTCCCATCAGATGTAGGATTAATGTAATCATGTTGTCTGGTTGTTATCTTATATATGTTTTCTAGTTCATATGCGTGGTCTTCTTCTCTGATAGGTTCTATGTATTGCTGACCTTAATATGGATCTAAAGGTGCAATGACCCTAAGGACATCTCTTTCAAAATTAATACATATTTTCTTCAAATCAACCACTGTGGAATTATTGAAAGACTAATCAATTCCTAACAATTTAGGGTAAGGACAACTATCATCAACTATCTCAATTACCTCAAAATATGAAAACGTTCTTACTCCGTTGATGTCCATAGGGACATGTTTCAATCTTCCAAAGGGGATTACATCTTGTTGATTAGCCATCCTAAGCCTGATAGGGGAATAGATCAACTTCGGTTTTCCCATCAGTGCCTAGGTTTTCTTCGTCATGACATTGACCTCCGACCCTAAGTCGAGGACCACATAGTATATCTCATACTATCCTATTTGAGCATTCAAATGTAATTCCTTATTGGTCCTTCTCTTCTTACCGATTTGATGTACTACCCTATTAATTAAGGGATGTATCTTTCCTAGCTCATATTGTCTGATTAAAGTTTGTAGTTCTTGTACAACGCTTTCATCCCGAATCAACTTAATATAAGTATATAGAAATTCCATGAGCTTTCTTACCTCTTTTCCTTCTTTTGGTGAAGCAGACTGATAAAATTCCAGAGGCATTCCATATTCTTTCACTTCTGGTCTTGTCTTTGATGAGGAACCCTAGTCTCCTCTGAATTCTTTTCTTTCCTCCTCAAACATTTGTCTTTCTTTTTTTGCATCAAACATTTGTGTCTTCTCTGTAGCTTTTTTGATTCCCGAGTCTTCCAAAATCTTCCCTTGGGTCAGTCTGTATTCTCCCGTAAAAATGCCTCCTTTTGTTATAACAACCACTCTAGGGTATTCTCCGCAAGGTTCAACATATATTAGTTTCACTTGAGGTTTCTGTTGAGGTCCTTGTCTTTCCCGAAGATTAGCTAGCAATACAGGAAAATCTTCTATAACATGTTCAAACTAGCTATAGTAGTTGAAAGTAGTACAAGGGTTTTGGAGATCCCTTGTGAGGTGTCCCGGTTGTGTGCAATTATAACAAACTATATGTCCTCGGTCTTGACCCATTCCTTCTCCTCGGCCTCTTCCTGTAAATCCACCGTGAGGATTGAAGTTTCCTCTTCCAGGGGAGTTATACTGCGTAGTGTTTCCTTCTTGTTGTACTTCACCTTGAATCTTGTGTATGTCTATCGACCTTTCATGCATGATATCATAAGCCCTAAAATCCCTATCATCATTCTCCATGGACTTAAAAAACGTGAAATACAAATTTGTGGGTGTCTGAACATACTTTTGCATGTAATAGCACTCACCCAGGCGATGTCTATTTCTACATACCTCGTACCAGGGTAAGGTGACTTGATTCAGAGGTCTCAGATCTCTAGAAGCCTTGTATTCATTGAATAGGGGATAGTGTTCCTTGCCATGGCCTTCTGATATGCACCTGACACACCAGATATCTTCTCTCTTATCTTTTCCCTTGTCTTTCTTCATATCTTCGACCTGTAGAGACAAACCAGTTAGATGACTCAAGATTTGACTCATACCTGAGATGGATTCTCCCATAGGGGATGATTCTAGTTTCATGGCGATCTCTAGCACCTCAGAATGCGAAGTAATCTTATGTTGCATCAAAGGAACTCTAATGTATGGTAAGAGGGCAGTAATGAACCATTCTTTATTCTGCTCATCTGGGATCTAAAAAGTCAATCGGTCTGTTAAGGTTTTGAATCTCTGATCGAATTCCCAAATAGGTTCGGCTACCTTCTTCTTGATCTCTTTCAGGTCTGTAATACATTGTGACTCCAACTTGGGTTTCTTGAACTCTGCAATCAACGCATTCTTAATTTGATTCAGTGGCTTAGGTTGTGCAAGTCCTTGGACAAGATTCATGTACCAACTCAATGCACGATCTCTTAGAGTGGTACTAAATTGGGTTCTTTTGACAGCTTCGTCGGTGACATTTTTAATATTCCATATGGATTCGCATAGGAAGTCTCATCTCATATGCCATAGATCTTCCTAGGGTTCCTAACTGAGTATGTGGTGGACTACTAGTGACAGTGATATGAATACTCTAGTAGCTGGGATTACTCTGATTTCTTAATACTACTGAATCAATAGGAGGGATAATAGTACTTACTTCAACAGCCTGGGCAGTTTCTGAAGTATTAGGTTCTTCTCGGAAAAGCTCTTCATCTTTTCCTTCTTCTTCCCTAGTGGGTTCTAAAATTCTCTTCATCCATCAGACCTGCCTCTTCTCCACTGTAGAAACCCTCATCCCCGTAGTTCTTCTTGAACAGGTTCGCAAGGTGGAATTCTCTGAACACTCTCCCACTGCATGTATGTCCAGCTTTTGTGTCGCTATCGCTGCCCGAATTCTTGAACATTAGATTTTATATATCCGACCAACCTACTATATCTTCAAAGTGTTCTTTTCATGCAATAGCATCTTGAGTTTCAACTTCAGGAATTGTAAAAATTTCCCTCTAGGTCCCTTGAAGAAATATCTCTCATCTTGGATAAATGACGCTACTCTTCCAGTGATGTACCCTTCAATGGTTCTATCAAGCCAGTGATCTATTGATCGTGATACAACGTTATCATCTCTCTTGACCTTCTTGATCAACTCTGACATCCAAACCACAGGAGGTCTAGATTGGATCTCAAAATGGGTATCTGCTAACCTAGCTAACCACTCATCTAGCTCCTGATGGATTCCCCCAAAGAAAATCTCATGTATATCAGTAAAGATATATTTCTCTAACCAATCCTCTGTACCAAGATTAGGGTTTTTGTTTTGGGCTTCAGTGAAGTCCTTTTCTTGATCCTCTATCCACTTTTGAGTCTTTGTCTTTGATGGAAACCACCTTGACATTCCCTCAATAAGATTCTTGTCTCGACAACGAAACCATTTGTTGGCACAGCGGCAGACCCAACGTTCAACTCCAAGAGAGCACCAAAAATCCATAACTACTGGCCCTTTCAGCAACACCTGCGAAGTAGATGCAGTCTCACCTGAAGAAGTTATGGGGGGGATGTAGGACAAAGATGTTTGCAACCAAGGGGAATATCAAGTGGATCTAATACAAGAACAACACAACATTCATATATCACTTATCAACTTGGATCTACTTTCCACATCTACTTATCAGATCTAACATAGTAATGCAATCACAATATGTCAATGACAGAGACATAATACCAATGACACACAACACAACATATACGTGGTTCACCCTCTCTCTAGGGCTACGTCCACAAAACTGCGCTTTATAATGTATTAAGATGAAGCATATAGTTCTTGTCTGCACTCTTAGCTAGTATATCTTCTCTCTTCTCTCTTTCTCTCCTCTCCCTGCGCACCTAGTTGCAGGGTTGATCTTCACACCCAGCTAAATATCTTACAATACTAGAAGGCTCTCACACTTAACACTTCTCTCTTACAAAATAATAATATCTCATTACATACCAAAAACAACTAGATCGAACCTCCTTCCTTCATGTAGGTTCTTATTTATACATTACAATCACTCACCGACATCCTTAGGTCAAAACCTAGGTGTCCAAAACCCTAGATACCAAAACCCTAGGTGTCTAAAACCCTAGGTCAACTTGACCCGTATTTTCAGGGATTCACCGACCTATCTTTCCTTCCTTCTTGTGCAGTGCTCCGAAGCATATACTGGTGGATTTTTCTTCTTTTTGAGTTTTCCACGATCCTTCTTTCTTTCTTATCTATCATCCACGATATCCTCATCCAACGGCTTACTTGGCTCCATCTTTTCTGCTCTTTTGCCCACTTCGACCCAGTATCACTCACTGTGTCTTCCGCGTAGTTCGAATTATCCCTTTTCTTCCTTGATCTTCACATACTTCCATAACCAAGGGCCAAGAGGTATGTAGAACCTGTTTTTGAACCTTAGCAGTCCATTTTTATCCAAACTCATATATGTTTTGTCCAATTTTTCTGCATTTCCTTGTAAATATGCTACTGTTTTGATGTATTTTTCATCATTATAGCTTGTAGATTTTATTCTTTGTTCAATGCCATTTTTCGTCTTTTCTAATACTTATCTAAAAAATTCTGTTAGTCCTTCAACTTAGGGCATCTACAAATTTGTTTTCTTTTCCTCTGATGTGTCTTACTTCGAAATCAAATTCACTCAAGAAGGTCAACCACCTTGATTGCCTTGCGTTAAGATCCGGTTGACTGAATAAGAATTTCACACCACTGTTGTCGTTTAGCAACATAAATTTCATCCCCATTAAATAATGTCATCACATTTTTAGCGCGTGAATTACAGTTGCTAATTCCAAATCATGTGTGACGTAGTTTCGTTCATGTTCTTTTAGTTTACATGATTCATAACAGATGACATGCCCCTCTTGATTTAGGACACCTCCCAATCCTTCTTTGCTTGCAACCACACAAACTATAAAGTCTTTATCAGGATCCACTACCCTTAAAATAGGTGTTCTAGTTAATAGTTCTTTTAGCTTATTAAATTTGTCCTAACATTTTTGCGAACAAGTAAACCTTATTCCCTTTTTCTATAGAGATGTAATTGGGTACGTGATCTTACAAAATACTTCTATAAATCTGCGGTAGTAACTCGTAATTCCCATAAATGATCTGATTTATGCTACATCCTTAGGGATAATCCATTCCATAATGGATTTTATCTTCTCTGGATCAACTGTGATACCTTCTTTAGAAATCACGTGTTCTAGGTACTGTATTCTTCTTTGGTAGAAGTCACATTTGTCAAAATTTGCATACAACTTGTGTTTCCTTAAGGTATGCAATACTATTTTCAGATGTTCTTCATGTTCTTCTTCTGTTTTCGAGTAAACTAAGATGCCATCAATAAATACCAATACAAATTTATCCAAATATTGACTGAATATACTATTAATCAAACACATAAAGGTTGTTGGTGCATTAGTAAGACCAAACATAATTACGACAAACTCATAGTGTCTGTATCTTGTTCTAAAATTTGTTTTATTTATGTCTTCATCCTTTATTCTGACTTGGTAATAACCACACCTTAAATCTAACTTAGATAAAATATTTCCTCATTCCACTTGGTCAAACAGGTCGCTAATTCTGGGTAGAGGATACTTATTTTTAATCATCATATTGTTTAATTGTCGATAGTCAATACATAACCTTAGAGTTCCATATTTATTTTTAATGAAAAGTACTGGTGCTCCCCAAGGCGAGACACTCAGTCTGATATATTCTTTATCCAACATTTCTTGTAGCTAAATTTGCAGCTTGGTTAATTCGGGTAAACTCATTCTATAGGGTGCCTTCGATATCGGGGAAGATGTAGCTAATAGATCGATAGAGAAATCTATCTCTCTTCTTGGAGGCAGTTCTGGTATTTCATCCAAAAAAACATCTCTAAACCCTATTTTCCAACTGAGAGGGGGGGGGGGTGAATCAGTTGTCACCGTGCCTAAACAATTATGCTTCTTTTAATATATTTACAAGGCACTCAATGATGAGCACAATAATGCAGGGAAATGAACAATGACACATTCAACATCAGTCACATATATGAGAAACACAAAGACAGAAATTTCCCAAGGAAACCCTTACAGGGTAAAAACCTCTTCTTCTTTATATGATAAGTATTATTTACATTCTTTACATTATCATACATTTGAGCACCAACTCATTGTGAGGCTAAAACCTTTGTTTTGCAAGCTACAACTTGTTGAGAGCACCAACTCTCTATTTTTCTCTAGCACCCACTAGAAGGAAGCACCAACTCCCTGGTTTCTCTAGCTCCAACTAGAAGGAAGCACCAAATCCCTATGTTCAAGCCTCCACTTGAACCTATGAGGACACTAGTCCTCCCTAGCACCTCCCAACCACCCTGATTATGAATCTTTGCTATTGAAACTTATTACAGTGATATAATGTTCAACAATGGCTTACCAGACTCATCACTATTCTATTGCATTTTGATGCTCCGTCTGCCTCACTGTCTTCCTGCACACATAACTTGCACTGCCTTTTCTTCTACCTTTTATGCTCTGTGTGCCATGTCCATTCATTGCACAGTTCCTTATCTGTTCAATTCAGTTGTTGCACTCTCCTCCTTCACGCATGAGTTACCTTCAATAACAACAACCATAGCCACTTCTCTGTACTATGTAGTTATAGCTTTTGTGTACCTTGTGCATGCAATGCGCACAATACCTCTGCATACTCATATCGCGCCAATATCCTCCACAACTCGAGTGATCTGTCTGATCATCATCGTGACTCTTCAACTTCTCTGGTCGTTTTAACACTCGTTCAGCATCAATGTATGTTATGCTGAGATTCCTCAGCCTCTATGACAGCTGAGACTCTTTGTCTTCTCTGTTACAGTCGAGCTCATTCTTTCTGTTTCAGTTACGAGCTCCAACCCTCATCTAGCTATCAATTTCCTCCATGAATTGTCTTCATTCCATTGGCAGATTCCATGTAACTCTTCATCTCCTCTGGAAATCACTCAGAAGACTCTTTGCATCCTTTGGTAGAAACCATCAATGGTTTCTAGTAGTTACACTATGAGAATCAACATTATCCCTCCGATTGTGCTCATGTTCAACTCCATCGTTTGATTAACTCTAATGAGTTCTTGCATTATTTACCCGTTTCGCACTTTCGCAATTCAGAGATTCTGTGATGAGACATCTTGAGTCTCCATGTCACGAGTTCTGAAACTATGAAACAAAGATTTTCTGTGCTGGCTTATTCCTTTATATGACCATGGCCATGACCAAGTTCTTATGCATAAAGTGCTTTTCGCGAATTCGTATTTCGTGAGTCTGGAGATGAGGCATCTTGACTCTCCAAGTCACGATCCCCAAAACCCCGAGATGGAGCTGAGATCAACGGTCCATGATATCGATGAATCTACGGTCCAGATATCATCGTGAATTCACAACTTGTGATTCCTTTGATAGAAGTTCTTGTCACTCCAAGTCGCGATAGGCGAATCTCCGGGATGGAGCTTAGATCAACGGTCCAGAACCCTTGGTGATATGACGGTCTAGATCTTATCATGAGTTTGCATCTCGCGATTCTTGTGATGGAGGTTGTCATCACTCCAAGTTGGGATACGTGAAACTCCGAGATGGATCTTTGACATGCTCTGATCTTCTGCCACGCGTCCTCTTGATCAACGGTCCACGACTGTCCTCGATGGACAGCCAAGATTCCTTCACAGTTTTGGGGAGTTGGATGACTCTTGGAGTTATCCACCTTGCAGCTTCACCATATCTAATAGCTATGGAGACTTCGTAGATACCCCAGATCCTATGTCCCAAATCTTCTCACGATTTCGCCACTTTCTGATTTCGCTGCTTCGCGATTTCGTCCACCTTTGCGATTTCGCTGATTCGCGATTTCATCCACCTTGCGATTTTGTCACTTCGCGATTTCATTGTTCTTTCCATCACTGTTCTTTGCCATTGCTGATATTTGCAATCATTGTTCTTTCATCAATGACAAGATTACTCCCAACTATAAAACTTCTAACAATCTCCCCCTTTGGCATTGATGGAAACCTTGAATGACTGCGCTAATCTGTTTGGACCTCCAACTATAGCATCCAATCTGTACAACTCCTTTTCTCCCCCTTTGACATCAATGTCAAAGAAAACACGCTCCCCCTGAGATGTTGCATTAATTTTAGGAGGTATTAGATATGCAACCAATATAGGACTCCCCCTAACAGGATGGACTCTCTTAGATGTGAGACGGGATGACACCCGACTTCTGTCTGAGATATTCAAATGGTGTCTTTGCTAGAGGTTTAGTAAAGATGTCTGCAATTTGTTCTGTAGTGGGAATGTGATTGACCTGAATAATCTGATTGGTGACCTGCTCTCTCAGAAAATGATATTTTATGGGAATATGCTTGGTCTTGGAGTGGAATATAGGATTTTTAGACACACCGATGGCACTAGTGTTATCACAATGAATTGGGATCGGTGCAATGTATTTTACCTCCAAATCTGCAAGTGTTTGAATCATCCATAATAGCTGAGTGCAACAGGTAGCAACAAAAATGTACTCTACCTCTGTGGTTGATAAAGAAATGGAACCTTGCTTTTTACTAAGCCAAGCTACTAAGGAGCCACCCAGGAAGAATTCTCCTCCATTGGTGCTTTTTCTCTCATCAACACAGGTTGCCCAATCTGCATCTGAATAAGCAGTCAACTGAAGATTTTGATTTCTGGGATACCACAGACCATAAGTCATTGTTTCTTTCAAATACCTGAATATCCTTTTGACAACTTGCAAATGACTCTGTTTAGGTGCATCCTGATATCTTCCTACCATTCCTACAACATGCATTATGTCTGGGCGAGATGTTGTGATGTACAACAGGCTTCCTATCATTGATCGATATGAGACTTGATCAACATCATGTGAATCATCATCCTTGCTTAATTTACATCTAGTTACCATAGGTGTACTCACAATTTTAAAACCTTCCATTTGAAACTTTTCAATATTTCTCTTAGATATTTTTCTTGATAAATGAACATCCCTTCGGGCCTCTGAGTAATTTGCAGACCAAGAAAAAATGATAGTTCTCCTATCATACAAATTTCAAATTCAGACTCCATGGAAAAAGTAAACCATTATAGTAATGAATCCTTATTACATCCAAAGATGATGTCATCTACATAGACCAGTACGATGAGCAAATTATTATCCTTTGTTTTAATATACAGATTGCTATCAGTTGTTCCTCTCTTGAACCCTTTGTCTTTGAGATATGTATCTAGTCTGTGATACCAGGCTCGAGGGGTCTATTTTAAACCATATAAATCCTTCTTCAGCTTGCATACCAAGTCAGGGTTATCAGAGAGTTTGAAACCCTCTGGTTGTTCCATATAGACTTATTCACTTAAATCTCCATTTAGAAAGGCTGACTTGACATCCATTTGGTAGACTTTAAACCTTTTATGACAAGCATAGGAAAGAAACATTCTGATAGCTTCTAATGTTTCTACGGGTGCAAATGTTTCACCAAAATCCAATCCTTCTATCTGAGGATAGCCTTTACAGACTAACCTTTCTTTGTTCCTGATAACTTGTCATTGCTCATTCAACTTTTCTTAAAGATCCATTTGTTGCCAATGACATTTTTACCTTCAGGTCTTTGAACCATCTCCCACGTATTTTTTTTCTCAATCTGGTCAAGTTCATCATTCATTGATTTAACCCAGTGATCATCTTTGCTAGATTCATTGAAATTCTTGGGTTCCAACATGGATATGAGAGCTATATGAGATTTTTCGATGGTTTTGATTAGCTTTCTCCTGGTTTGTACACCTTTGTCTTTTTCTCTAATTATCTGACTTGGAGGATGATTCTTTTGAATGATTATGGAGGAGGAATTTGTAGTTGACTGCTAATTTGAGTTTGTCTGAGTGTCTGAGTCTTCATCTGATTCAGAGTCTTCATTTTCCAATTCATGGACCTATTCATCTTCGGCTTTAACTGTGTCCTCTGTAGAATATTCATTACTATATACCTCTCTTTCTGGGATTCCTTCATCAATTTTTACATCAATACAGTCAACCATTTTATGCAACCTCTTATTATAGCATCTATATCCTTTACTGTTTGTAGCATACCCTAAGAAGATACCTTCATCAGACCTATCATCATATTTGCCGAGGTTCTCATCATTATTCTTTATGTAGCATTTACTCCCAAAGACTCTGAAGTGTTTGATTGAGGCAGGTCTTCCAAACCATAATTCATAAGGTGTATTTTCACTTTGTGGTTTTATGTGGGCTTTGTTAATCAAATGGACTGCTATGTGTATTTCTTCTACCCAGTAGGTTTGACCAATGTTCTTCTCATTCATCATTGACCTAGCCATTTCCTGCACTATTCTGTTTTTCCTCTCAACAACTCCATTTTGTTGTGGAGTTCTTGGGATTGTGCATTCTCTCTTGATCCCATGTTCATCATAGAATTACTTGAAGTCTCTTGACATAAACTCTCCTCCCCGATATGATCTTTGGGTTGAACCTATCTGGGAGAGATCTTAAGATTTTCTGAACTAAAGAAGGTTCATCAAATGTTTCACCAAGTGCATTCATTGCATTTACCATTTCTTCTACTCTTAGAAAGTATTTTCCAACAATTTCATCTTCCTTCATCTTCAGCTGTTCAAACTGTATTCTGTAGGTTTGAAGCTTTGCATTTTTTACTTTCTCATTACTCTTGTAGATGCTAATGATTTTGTCCCACATTTCTTTGGCAGTTCCTAGGTGCATAACTTGTACGAATTTTGCTTCTGCAAGCCCACACAAGATAACATTCATAGACTTAGCGTTGAAGCTAAATTCTAGTTTGTTGTCCTTATTAGCTAGAACAACTGGCTTTACATAACCAATATCTACCACATCCCAGACATCTGCACCTAACAACATTATGTAGGTTCTTATTCTAACTTTCCAGAAGGCAAAGTTTGTTCCATTGAATAGAGGGGCCTTATTGGTTGAATTTCCTTAATGGCTTGGCATGTTTAAGCTTTAGGATCTACCCTTAGATAAAAGGGGATGAATTTGATACCAATTGTTGGCCAACTGAGAGGGGGGGGGGGTGAATCGGTTGTCACAGTGCTTAAATAATTATGCTTCTTTTAATATATTTACAAGGCACTCAATGATGATCACAATAATTCAAGGAAATGAACAACGACACATTCAACATCAGTCACATATATGAGAAACACAGAGACAAAAATTTCCCAAGGAAACCCTTACAGGGTAAAAACCTCTTCTTCTTTATATGATAAGTATTATTTACAGTCTTTGCAATATCATACATTTGAGCACCAACTCATTGTGAGGCTACAACCTCTTTTTTGCAAGATGCAACTTGCTGAGAGCACCAACTCTCTGTTTTTCTCTAGCACCCACTAGAAGGAAGCACCAACTCCTTGGTTTCTCTAGATCCAACTAGAAGGAAGCACCAACTCCCTGTGTTCAATCCCCCACTTGAACCTCTGAGGACACCAATCCTCCCTAGCACCTCCCAACCACCTTGATTATGAATCTTTGCTATTGAAACTCATTACAGTGATATAATGTTCAACAATGGCTTACCAGACTCATCACTATTCTGTTGCATTTCGATGCTCTGTCTGCCTCACTGCCTTCCTGCACACATAACTTGTGTTGTCTATTCTTTTGCCTTTTATGCTCTATGCACCATGTCCATTCACTGTACATTTCCTCTTCTGTTCAATTCAGCTGCTGCACTCTCCTCCTTCATGCATGAATTACCTTCAACAACATCAACCACAACCACTTCTCTGTACTATGTATTTATATCTTTTGTGCACCTTGTGCATGCAATGCGCTCAATACCTCTACATACTCATACCGCATCGATATCCTCCACAACTTGAGTGCTATGTCTGATCATCATCGTGACTCTTCAGCTTCTCTGGCTATTTTTCCACTAGTTCAGCATCACTGTATGTTATGCTAAGATTCCTCAACCTCTCTAGCAGTTGAGACTCTTCATCTTCTCGATGACAGTCGAGCTCATTCTTTCTGTTTCACTTACGAGCTCCAACCCTCATCTAGCTATCAATTTCCTCCATGAATCATCTTCATTCCACTGGAAGATTCCATGTAACTCTTCAGCTCCTCTGGAAATCACTCAGAAGACTCTTTGTGTCCTCTAGTAGAAACCATCAATGGTTTCTAGTAGTTACACTGTGAGAATCAACATTAGCCCTCCGATCGTGCTCATGTTCACCTCCATCATTCAATTAACTTTGATGAGTTCTTGCGTTATTTACCCATTTCGCGCTTTTGCAATTCAGAGATTCTATGATGAGACATATTGAGTCTCCATGTCACGAGTTTCGAAACTCCAAAACAAATATTTTTTGCGCTGGAGTCTTCCTTTATATGACCATGGCCATGACCAAGCACTTATGCATAAAGTGCTTTTAACGAATTCATATTTGGTGAGTCTGGAGATGAGGCATATTGACTCTTCAAGTCGTGATCCCCAAAACCCCGAGATGGAGTTGAGATCAACGGTCCACGATATCGATGAATCTACATTCCAGATCTCATCATGAATTTTCATCTCGTGATTCCTTCAATAGAAGTTCTTGTCACTCCAAGTCATGATAGGCGAAGCTCCGGGTTGGAGCTTAGATCAACGGTCCAGAACCCTTGGTGATCTTACGGTCTAGATCTTATCGTGAGTTCACATCTCGCGATTCTTGTGATGGAGGTTGTCGTCACTCCAAGTCACAATACGTGAAACTCCAAGATGGAGATTTGACATGCTCTGATCTTCTTCCACGTGTCCTCTTGATCAACAGTCCACGACTGTCCTCGATGGACAACCAGGATTCCTTCACAGTTTTGGGGAGTTGGATGACTCTTGGACTTATCCGCCTTGCATCTTCACCATATCTAACGACTATGGAGCCTTCGTAGATACCCCATATCCTACGGCCCAAATCTTCTTGCGATTTCGCTGCTTCGCGATTTTGTCTACCTTCGCGATTTTGCCGCTTTGCGATTTCATCCACCTTGCGATTTCGTCACTTCGCGATTTCGCTGTTCTTGCCATCATTGTTCTTTTCCATCACTGATCTTTGCAATCGTTGTTCTTGCCATCAATGACAAGCTTACTCCTAACTGTAAACCTTCCAACAAACCCACGTAGGACTGCAAAGTATTCTAAGCTGGGTTTATTTTCTTTTTCTAACAGATTAGTTACTTGGATAGCATAAACTTGGCAACCCTTATTCATACATTTCTTAAATTGTATGATTGAAATCTGCCTAACTAAAACTGGTTTTCTGATACCTTGTATTGTCTTAACTATGTTGTTTTCGTCTCTGTAAGTAAGTGAATTTTCGTAACAGTTCAAAATTAATTTATTTGTTTCTAACCAGTCCATTCCAATGATTATATCGTAATATACCAAAGGTAAAACATTCATATTTAACTTTGTACTTTGGCCATCTAAATTGAGTTCACATTCAAAAATGAAATATGTTACTTTTCTCTTAGTCCATGTTGCTAACTGTACTAACCAGGACTTAGAATGCTTTACTTTATTGAGCTTGTTCAATTCAACTAAACTAGGAGTAACATAACTTAGAGTATCTCCTGGGTCAATTAAAATAGAAATGCGATTATCATGAATTTTACCTTCAATCTCCATGATAGTGGATTGATGATCATCTTGTCTTCCATCTACAACTGCATTAATTTTGTGCATGCTTCTGCTCATATCCCCTATTGTAGAGGCTTCTTGCAGGTTATGGAATGTAGTCCTTGCTGTGGACAGTTCCTCATCAAGTGATGTTATCCACACCGCCAACACTTTGATGGTTCCCTGGGGCTATCAAAAACTTTCTTGACTCCCAGATTAACGGGTCTACCTCCCCCTTGGGCATTCTGGTTGTTGGAATGAAAATATTTCTTTTGGAAGTTCTTTTCCATATTCTGGAAAGGGGTTGGTTGGAAGCCTTTCTTCCGCTGATTTATTTTGTCCTTTTTCTTATCCTTCCATGCCTTGGGAATTTCAGACCTTTGTTTGTACTGATCATAGCACATACAGGCCTTTCTAAATACTTCTCTCAAGTTTTGGGATTGTCAAATTCTATTCTGTCCGTGTATGAATGTGGTAGACAACTTAAGAATTGATGTATCTTTACTTTGTCTTCCTTGATGTATGGCACAAATCTTAATAATTCAAGAAATTTATTTATCAGATCGTCCATGGTCATTTGTCCGAGTCTTGGATCATAAAATTCCTTAGTATTTATTTCATAATAACTTTCCAATAAATACTGCTTCTTGAAGTATTTCTCAAAATATGACCATTCTGTTTTTTCTCTTTTAATCCCATGGCCAATTTTAGGTCTTTCCACCGGATACTCACTTTTCCCTTTAGATTATAAATGGCCATTCAGACTTTCATGTTACTAGAATAATTATAAATCTGGAAGTATTTATTTATATCTAGTAACCATGTTTCAACCTCTTCACCTACACTTGATTCTCCATCAAAGGTGGATGGTTTTATCTTCTTGAATTCACCTTCCAGGTGACCCACCTATTTTCTTTTTCTACCTATGACTGTTTTATTTCCTGCCACTTGTGTGCCTTCGAAATAACTGTTCTCATTTTTTGTTTCATGACCAAAATTTTTAGAGTATGTTTTGTTGACTTCTTCCTCCTTGTCATTGTATTTTGGGATCTTCTTTGTTACTATGTTGCACAACATCATCTCATTTATTTCTTGCTGGTCTTCCTGTGCCTTTTTCAACTTTTTATTATCTTCTTTGAATACTTGTAATTCCATGATAAGGTTCCTCATTGTTTCCAGAACCTCCGTGGAAAAACTTCCTTCCCTATTATGTCTAGGTTCCTTAGGAGGTCCTTGATGGGGATTTTATTCAATTCTGATCTCCTCTTCGTTATGTGCTTCCATTATCGCAACAGACCAAATTTTTTATGTTTGTAACCATAAACATACGTGTTACCTTTTTCTTTTAACATAAATAAAATGAACTAAACTAATTTGGCCTTTCCCTAAGGTCCAAGTGTTGTAACCTTAAGCTCTGATACCATATGCAATGTACCCCAAATTTACCAAATAAAAAAAATTTGTTAGGGACATTAAATCCCCTTGACTCTTCAATTTTTGTTTCAACATAACTTTATTATCATCACTATTGGATTAAAACATGTACCTATTTGTATTAGGATGACTTCTATCAAGATAGCTATCTTATCTATGTCAAGTCGTGTTGTTAAAAGATTTTAGTGCATATTAAACTATGAATAATATGACTAGCATATAGTTTGCTCATAATATTTGTATTACCAAATATTATGAGCCTGCATTGCTTACTGTGTCCATTTAGAAATTATAGTATACATATTGTAACATTGATGATATACCTATCATTATATACCGTAACATCGACCTTGTGTCCATCAATTTCCTTTGTACTTTCATATAGCGTAATTGTATGTATACACCCCAACCCCGAACCTCTATTCGTAGATTTCCCTCTATATTTTTAAATAGAAAAACCTAAATTACTGCAGTTTACACAGAGTAGTATGGTAGAACATTTCTCGTACTCTGTCATAATCCCTTTGAATTGTGATTGTTTTTCCTCTATTGGATTTCTTGATTTTACTGTGTGCATACTCGTAATTTAATTCTATGTGTATGCAACATGGTTACTTACCCAACATTGTATAAATCGTAAACCTACGTGTTGACGATTAAAATCACAACAAAGTTTTTCCCGCAAAGTGTTGCTAAAGCATATTATTATAAAAGCTAAATAATACTAGTAGGTGGGACCCCCTTGTAGATTGGATATCAGGTAAGGTTCTTATTTGATTTTGTGCTACTGTTCAACACTTCTTTTATGGTGATAACATCTTGGTTTATTGGCAATGGATAAGGCATGTTCTGTTTTTTTTTTCTGTTGCTCTAGGCTCAAGTTTTATTTTACAACAACCTATGTTATCCTTTGTTATCATTGCTATCTATTATGGTATCTATTACTAGGATACCTGCACAACAAACATGTTAGAAACAACACATACATGCAATTGGAAATAAATGAAGGCAATGCAACAAAAAGGAATTAAACTATACAAACATACTACTATACATGCATTGGAATTTAAATGGTCGTTGTTAAACTTAGCAATAAGCTAATGGTTATGAGATTTGTTGATTTATATGGAACATGGTTGATTTGTGTTATAGCATAAGTTAGATATGATGTGGGTGGTGTTATCGCACAGTTTGTATCTAGGTCAAATGGCTAGACGATAGAGGCCAAACTGGCGTAACATGAACCTACCCCACCCAATGTCACCACAATGGGGAGGTTCTTTCTATTTAGGGAGGTTAGGCCCAGGGGAGATGTCCCTAGTAACCTGGGGTTTTGAAGAGGCCAAGGTATAAAGGTCAAAGTAAAAAGTCCCTCCTCACAGGTTACCACCAAGATAAGATAGTCTGGCTAAACAACCAATAATGAAGTGTAGCCCCAAATGAGAACACCTACCCGGAAAAAGACAATAGAAAAACAATATATGCAGGCTATAATTCAATGAGTTAGTACTTCATATAACTATAAATATATTGGCAATTATGACAATAGATGTTGACGATATCAATGGTAATTAATATAGCAATGGAATGATATCAATTCATCAATAAATATTGAGATGATGCAGCAAACAATGTATCCAATCAATCCCTTACTCAATAAATGATTTAAAACACCATCTAATTGCTTATCAAAAGAAAATGTTGCATCAAGATGAAATAACCAAGTGTGATTTCAGCCTTATTAGGGTTAGTAGTTGATGCAGGAGCATCACAACAACAAGCGAGCGTGGGACAAAATGCCAATGCATTTTGGCACATGATGAATTGTTTGAAATGTTTTGAAGTTTGATACGCCAAACTTAAATGTAATAGTTGAGAAAGAGTGTACTTGTAGATTGTAATCAGACTTTGAGCGTTCTTCTCTCGTCTGAAGGACTAAGAGGCATTTATGCTAGTAAATGTAAGTAGGTAGCTTTGAATTCTTAGATTAGAAAGTTTTAGGATACGGAGGGAAAAGAAATATAGACAACCTCACTTGTATCATTGTAACATTAGCATGATCAATAGAACATAGAGAATAAGAAGCAGAAAGTTGTGTAGAAGAACCCATGTATAGAAGTTCTGAGATTAATATATGAAGCTTTTATTCAGACTCATGGTGTTCAAATACTTTCTATGTATGCATGATTGAATGTTATGCTCATGATGGTTTTAATATTTTTGGTATACATTTGCTTTTATGCCATGTATGTATGATTTCATGTTAAACATTCAAATTCTGAGAGAGTAAAGAATGAGTTTTAGTTGTTTCTCTGTCTGAGCAAGAGTTTTCCTGCAAGGAGTGCAGTGAAATTGTCTGCAAGGTGTGCATTGACAGAAGTTAGAGTTCATCTCTGCAAGCTCAGGAGGGATAACATTGTTCTCATTCTTGCTGAAGTGCAAGTTAAGCATAGGAGCCATGCAAGGAATGTGTAGGCCGAGTGAAGTCTCAGAGTTACAACCTGAGCGAAATTGTTGAAGGACTGTTGTCGCAGGGAGTGCCCAGAGTCGAAGAGGTTCAAATACTTGGAAGTATTTGAATAATTGCCGCAAGGAGTGCATGCAGGAGTCTTCTTGAAGACTCGAGTTGTGGAGAAATCTCAGGAGGGATAGAGTCTTTGAAGTTGTCGAAGAGAAGCTCAAGAGGTCTAGTTCCTTGAAGTGTTGTAAGAAGGCGTAGCGATGTTGTTTTGCAAGTGGATAAGTTTAATCAAAGAACATTTTGTTCATTTCACAGGAATTGTCAAGGAGGAATTGGACGGTCGGAATTCTCCATGGAGAATTCATGAAGTTCCGAGAACCGTCAGATCGTGCAGAGGAGCAGAAGAGTTACGGAGAGTGTTTTTCTAAGTGCAAGCTCAAGAAAAATCAAGCCATAGGATCTGAGCCAACAAGGGTCGTTGGATTCAATCGCATAATCTCATTTCGTGGATTCGCGAGTTGAAAGTTTAAAACCTTTTCATTAATATTCGCAAGCGGCGAAGTCGCGAGAAAATCACAGTTGCCCATCGGAGGAGGACAGGTGGCAGAGATCAAGGGATCTCGTGAACTCGAAGGTTTGCAAGGTGAGAGCCCAAAGATTGGGTGCTCCAAGTCGCGAGTGGCGAAATCGAGACGATCTAGGATAGCCCTAGGATCTAGGTCAAGGGAGGACCGTTGGATCAGAGTCTCATCACACCTATCATGCATTCGGGAGTTTCGTGGGTTGAAGAACCGAATGCTTAGCATCAAGACTTTTGTCAGGATTTCAACATTTCGGCATATTGGCGGATAGGAAGTCAAGACTTTTGTCCCAAAAGTCTCGAAGTCATAAGCTGCAATAAGGAGTAGTGAGGATTTAGGGATCTCGTCACTTCAGGTGTCGAGATAGAAAGGAGGTAGCGCTTCGGGAAGTGAAGTCGTGAAGTGCCGAATCTGGGCATGAGGGACACGTGGTAGAACCACAAGGTGGGCCCGTATGATAGATAGGAGGATACATGTTACCTAGTGAAAGGATTCAACACCCGTTGACCTCTCGCGTCTCAAGGATTCGTGAGATAAGGGAACAAGAGTTCAACCCTTCGACTCGCGAAATCGCGAGTAGTGAGAATGCGAGGAGAAAAGAAAACATCACTTCTTGGGGTTTTGTGAAAGGAAGGTGTCAAGGTTGGATGCCACAACTTGCAAAGTGGTGAGTAGCAAGAGGAGATAGCATTAATCCTAGCCGATGGTCGCGCGAGGAAGGCACTGACAGAGGAAGATCCATGCCCATATCGGCATTTCAGGTATCGTGAGATTGGAAGGGAAGATTCAGGAGTCTCGACTCATGAACTCACGAGTTGCGATTTGTGACAAGCGCCTTTGGAATTGGGCCTTGGTTATAGCGCTGTGGTCGCACGAGAAGGCGGATCTCGCGCCCAGTGCAGGTCATCGTGAAAGTGATGATGAAAAAGTTTCCAAATACATGAATGGTATGAGATACGACATTCAGGATGAGATGAGCATGATGACCATCTGAAAAGTGGAAGATTCTTATCAGATGGCTCTAAAGGCTAAAGAGAAGATGAGCAGAAAACAAGGTCAAAGAGGCCAAGGAAGAAGTCAAGCCAGAGGCAAATCAATTTCCCAGGATAGAAATCAGAAACCCAAGGAAGAGTGGAAGAAACCTCAGACTCAAACTGAGAAAGGTGGAAGCTCACAGAGAGGGCAACATACCGAACAGAGAGGTCAGTATGTTGATGGAAACATTTTTCCTCGTACTAGAGGTAGAGGAAGAGGAAGAGGAAGAGGAAGAGGTGGAGTGGTGAAATGCTTCACATGTGGAAAGTTCATACATAAATATTATGAGTGTCCAGACAGAAAGAAATAAGGTGGTGAGAATCACATTGCTGAAGCAGAGAGGTGGAATGTTGAGGCAGAGGATGTTGAAGGAAGAAGATCGTTGATGATGCGAAAAGTTCTCTTAATGCCAGAGAAGGAGGTGGAGAGTTCGGTTCAAAGGAACATAATTTTTTGGACCGCTTGCAAGACCAAAGACTGGGCATGCAAAGTCATCATGGATAGTGGTAGCACAGATAATCTTGCTTCTACAGAGATGGTAGAAAAGCTGGAGTTGGAGACTACTAAACATCCAAGTCCATACAGAGTTTCATGCCTACAAAAAGGACATCAGGTAAATGTCACTAAACAATGTTTAGTTGAATTTAAGATAGGAGGATATAACGATAAGATACTCTGTGATTTTATTCCCATGGATGTTTGTCATCTATTGCTGGGTAGACCGTGGAAATATGACAGAAATGTGATTCATGATGGGAGGAAGAACACATACACCCTAGAGAAGAATGGGAGAACTCACAAGTTGCTTCCAATCAAAGATAAGGAGGTGAAACCTGAAGTAATCAACATTGTACTTCTCATGAGTGGGAAGGAACTTCTTACAGAGGTTAAGAAGAAGGAGGAACCACAATTCATTTTGTTCAGGAAGCCTAAAATTGTTTTAACCAGTACAAGGGTAGATGATTTACTAGAAGAGGTTCAGAAACTGTTGGAAGAATTTGCTGACATAGTAGTGGACGAACTACCTCATTCATTTCCACCGATCAGAAGTGTAAGTCATCACATTGATCTCATACCTGGAGCTAGTTTTCCGAATAAAGAAACATATAGATTGACACCACAAGAGAATGAATAAGTCAAAAGATAGGTCCAGGATTTAATGGACAAAGGGTTGGTTAGAGAAAGCTTGAGTCCATGTGTTGTTCTGACATTGCTCAGTCTGAAGAAAGACGAAGGTTGGAGGATGTGTACTGATTCGAGGGAAATCAACAAGATAACCATCAGGTATAGATTCCCATTGCCAAGAATGGATGATTTGATGGATTGCTTGAGTGGGGCAATTTTTTTTTCAAAGATTGATTTGAAAATTGGATATCACCAGATTCGTATGAGGGAGACGAATGGAAGACAACATTCAAGACTAAAAAAGGGTTGTATGAATGTCTTGTTATGTAATTCGGCTTAACGAACGCACCAAATACCTTCGTGATATTGATGAATGAAGTCCTGAATGATTTCATTGGAAAATTTGTCATTGTGTATCTTGATGACATACTGATTTTCAGTAAAACAGAGGCAGAGCATCTGAAACATTTGACTACAATGATGAAGAGGCTACAACAAGAGAAGCTACTGATAAACATGAAGAAATCCTCATTCATGAAGACAAAGCTCATTTATTTGGGTTTTGTTATTTCTGCAGACAAGTTGAGGATAGATCTAGATAAGGTGGAGGTAATTAAGAATTGGCCATCGCCAAAGAGTATATTTGAGGTGAGAAGTTTTCATGGATTGGCTAGTTTCAACTGAAAATTCATTAGGAATTTCAGTGGAATTAGTGCACCGATGATGGACACAATGAAGAAGAGACACAAGTATTTTCATTGGACAGAAGAGGCTGAGAAAATTTTTAATTTGTTGAAGAAGAAAATCACGGAACAACCAATTCTGGTGTTCCTGGATTTTAAAAAGACATTTCAAGTAAAATGTGATGCAAGTGGATTTGCAATAGGGGCAGTCTTGAGCCAAGAAGATAGGTCGATAGCATACTTCAGCGATAAGATGAATGAAGCAAAAGTGAAATAATCCACGTATGACAAGGAGTTCTATGCTATTATTCAGGCATTGAAGAAATGGAGACATTACTTAATCCCGAAGGAGTTTGTATTATACAGTGACAATCATTCTTTGCAATTTGTGACTCAACAGGAGAAGTTGAATCAAAGACATGTTAAATGGGTTGAATACATGTAGAACTTTACTTTTGTAACTAAGCATATTTCTGGAACTGCTTGTTGATTAAGGTTGGTTGTCATCGATGTCAACCCTTGAAGAAAGACCCATAGCACAAAGTTTTGGGTAATGGACCCAATAGTGTTTGATGTAAATATGACTCATTATTGTTTTGTCATGGTTGATAAGAAGTAAATAT
>JZKD02S0506411.1:6216-19104 GCA_000966675.3 Picea glauca | reverse complement strand
TATTGTGGTGTATTGGTGTAACTCTTATACTATTGTTCATTTCTCATTGGATATAATTGAATGGTTTAAGTATAAGTTGGAAAAGGTTTTTAAATTGTACTTGATACTGATTCACACCCCTCTCAGTATCAACAATTGAAACTGTTAGCACCAGAAGTCAGTCCTGAATTGCAACAGGAGTAAGCCTGATACCCATCCGTGTTTTATGTCACAATGTTTTTATACAAAGGTGATCTAATGGAAGTAAACTCAGAACAATATCGTTTAACTTAGAATCCTGGACCAGGTTAAGCATGAACAAGTGAAGTCTTAATCTAACTTTAGTCAGTAACTAGAATTTAAAATGAGCAGACGGAAGACTTGGTGAGAATGGTGAACAAAACTACTATGGGCATCAAGCCTTCCAACATATCAGAGAAGAAAGAACTTAAACATAAGAACTTCTTGTATTAAAATTACTAGAATACTAAAGAAATCAAAACAACATTACCATAAATCATTTATCATAACACAACTACAACGATTCATGCGATTCAGTCAATCATGAACTCTTTCAGTATTAGATGGAAACAAGATGGAATAGGAAGGTTGACTGCCATTAAACAAGAAGTTTCACATACATCCACATAACCAGGGGAACCAAGACTTCATTAAAAATTTACAATAGGGAGTTTATCTCTACCATCGATGGATACAAAAATGGAAAACATTCCTCCATATACTCCAATTGGCTCGGACTGTCTAAAGTCGATCATATCATGCATTCAAGGATTTACGTTGATGAACTTCTCTGTCAGGATGTGCATGAAGACGTTGGGCAGACTGCCCATGAAGTGATCTGTCAAATGTGATATTTATCAGGATGGACTGACATTCGGCCTCTGCACTTGTCCCTTCTCGACCTTCTATTTATGGAAGGAGACGACGTTCAACCAACGCCAACCACCTTAATAACTGCTTTCTCAGGATTAGGTAAGGCTCAGTCAACTCTACTTCTTGGATAGCATGGCGGCCTTTCCTTGGCTATTTTTGCTTCATTGGATGGCTATGAGGGGGTTCAGTCTATGAACGTGGAAAAGGATCTAGCGAGGAAGGTGATGGCACCAACAATGTGGAGGTGAGACAAGGGGTGCTGAGGTGGAAGCACCAAGTGGTGGAGAACGGGGGATATGACACTAGATGAGGAGTGCCATGGGAATACGGATAGGACACAGGTGGAAGTAGTGTGGAGCATGGGGGCACAGGTGTTGGGAATGGGGGCATGACACCTGGGATAGTGGAGGACAGGTGTGCGGTGGTGAAGGGTAGGAGGGAAGTGGGAGATGTGATAGGGGGATAGGGGAGGCAGAGTGGGAGACACTTGTCACAAGGGGGAAAGGCGGTAAGAAATTGAGGGGGACCCACATGGAGCCACCCATATCGGACCCCCCCCCCGTGTTCATTAAAGGAAAAAAGGAAAGGGGGGTCTTGAATTGGACCACAGTTGCAGATCTGGGTGCTTTAATCCTAGCCATTTAGACTTGTGCGACACCATAGTGGACCCCCCCCATTAAAAGTAGAACGACAAGGGGGGTTCATAATTGGACCTTGTCTGTAGATATGGGTGCACAAATCATGACCATCGATATCTACGCATCTTTTAAATCAAATCTGTCCGCTCATAAAACTTAGGACAAGTGGGTTTTCAACCCACTTTTGTCATTTTTTCGCAAAACGGGGGCATTTGTTAGGAAAACACCCCCTACATGCTTAGGTGATAACATCAGGCTCCATGGGGGATGGCACGCCCCTTGTAGGCTGCCAAGAACTATTTTGTAGCTTCAATGCCTTGTTGTTTCACTATGGAGTCCCTTATTGAAGCTGAGAACAGAAAAAAAAAAAACAATATTTACAAAATGAAGAGCCACTCATGGCTCAAACAAAACACTTCTTCAGGAAATGCCCATTCACTGGGCCATTAAAAAATTCTTCACCTTCCAAATCCTACAACCTGTAGGTGTTGTTCAAGAATACTTCAGAGATATTGAAAGGCCCCATCCAGAGGGCATCAAACTTGTTGTTCTTGCCTTTATCCTGTCTGGGTGCATCCCACTTAAGAACTAGGTCTCTGAGATCGAATTTATCTTTTCTAACCTTCATATAAAAGGCCATATTCATCTTCTGCTGATGATCATGAGCTCTGTCCATTACCTTCTCTCTGGTCTACTGCACTTCCACTAGCAGATGAATTCTTTTGACCATATTGTCTGGTTCTCCTTCATGGTCTTGAAAGAATTTTTCTACAAGTAGAGCCACCTGAGTGGGAAATACAAATTTTGTCCCATAAACAAGTTGAAAAGGGGAGGTGTCCAGGGACCTCTTTGTTGTCACTCAATCATCCCACAGAACGAATTTTAGCTTTGAATCCCATGCCTTCTTATTGTATTCCAATAGTCTTTTAATGAACTTGATCATACTTTTATTGGAAGACTCTACCAGTCCATG
Organism: Picea glauca; assembly: GCA_000966675.3. Taxonomy (NCBI): domain Eukaryota; kingdom Viridiplantae; phylum Streptophyta; class Pinopsida; order Pinales; family Pinaceae; genus Picea; species Picea glauca. The sequence continues at coordinate 16,620 of JZKD02S0506411.1, read as the reverse complement.
GCCTTGGAGATAATAGGGAGTGGAATGAATCAATGAAATCTCAAACTGCTCACAGAAATTGATCAAAGGCTCAGACTTGAAAGATGAAGCGTTATCAGTGATAATTCTATTTGGGAAGCCAAATCTTGCTACGATATCCTCCAGGATAGTGATGATAACTTTGTGTGAACCACTCCTGGTGGGGATAGATTCTATCCATTTGGTCAAATAATGTGTTGCATTTAAAATACAACTGTGTTGGCCACTTGAAGTAGGATGAATTTCCTCAATCAAGTCCAACCCCCATTGTTGGAAGGGTCCTGAAGCTACTATAGGCTTTAGCGACAAGGATTTGAGTTGTTTCTTTCCTGCAAATTGTTAACATTTGATGCAGGCTCTGACTTCTCTGCAGCCATCAGTGAATAAGGTGGGCCAGTAGTACCCATCCCTGAGAATTTTTTATGTTGTGGTCTTCTAGAAATGGTGCCCCCCACATAGGCTACTATGAAAATCAAACATAACCCTTTGGGTCTCCTGTGGGTTTAAACACCTCAGAAGCACTCCTAAAGGGTCCCTCCAATGCAAGACCTAGTCAATAAGGAAATATCTGACTGCTTTGATCTTTAAATATCTTTCCTTACTTTTCCCCATTCCATCATGAGGCTTTAATTATTGCAGAAAATATATAATGGCTGCATACCAGGTGCATTTTTCTAATGATAAACGTCCCTAAGGACTACCATCAGACAACTCAGCCTGCTGAACTTCTGAGAAAATGTTGATGAAGTTAACCCCCAACACCTTACAATTGGATTCAGCCAGCAGCTTGGCCAAACCTTTCCCTTTGATCAATTTGGTGGGATTTATCTCTAGGTCAAATTCAAGGATCTTAGCAATCCATCCGCTTCTCCTTCCATCTATGTCTGGCTGAATTAGGATCTCCTTCACAATAGCTTAAGGGACATATGCAATGATTTTTGAATGCAAGACATAGACCTTGAAAGATTTGAGAGATTTCACCAAGGCATAAGCCTACTTCTCCACAATGTCATATTTGATCTTTGCATCTCTCAATGCTCGACTAAAGAAAGAAATGGGTTTCTCTAAACCCTCAACATTTTTCTGCAATAAGACAACTGCAACAGTATCAAATGAAGAAAAAGAGAAAATACGGAAATCCTTTGAGTAATCAGGACCGATAAGCACATGAGATTTAGTCAGGGCTCTCTTTATCCAATCAAAGGAATTTCAAGACTCAATAGTCCATTTAACTTCATTTCTCTTACTCAACATGGTTGTTATAAGCTTTATCATCTCAGCAAAGTTGGAAACAAACCTCCTTAGAAAATTAATTTTTCCCAGGAAATCCTGGACTTCTTTTCTAGATCTCGGGAGTGACAGGGTTTGGATTGCTTCGACTCTGTTGGGATCAATCATGACCCCTTCAGCTAATACTATGTGGCCCAACAAATTTCCCTCCTTCATGGACAGAGACTTCTTGGGTTTTAATGAGAGGCCAAGATTCTTGCACTTCAGGAAAACCCTTTTTAAATGTTCACGGTGCTCTCTTTCATACTTGGAGAAGACTGTGATGTCGTCCATATAGATGAACAAAAACTTGTTCCTTTCGCCAATGAAAGCGATATCCATGGCTCGTTGAAAGGATTCCCCTGCATTCATCAAACCAAATGAATTTTGGCATACATGAACGTACCCCAAGAAGTGGTGAATGTTGTCTTTTCTCTGTCCACTGGTAGGACATAAATATAATTGTGGCCAGAGAAGCCATCAATCATGGAAATCTTGGATGCTCCTTTTACCCTTCGTAATATATGTTCCATATTGGGCAAGGGGTAATTGTCCTTCTTTGAGCTTCTATTCAAAATTTTGAAATCAACACAGAGTCTGATTTCTCCACTTTTCTTCCTCACTAGGACCAAATTGGCCACCCATTCAGAATATATCAAAGGGACAATGATTTGGGAATACAACAACTTCTTTACTTCTCTTTCCATGACAGACAACAACATGGGATTAATATGTCTTAGCTTCTTCCTAAATGGCTTAGCCTCTTCTTTCAGTGGGATCTTGTGCTTGATGACAATTGTGTTGTATGTCTTGAGATATTCATAAGTCCAAGCGAACACATTAGAAAATTCCCTTAATAACTCAGCATACTCGGTCCTTTTCTCCTTTGTCAGGCTACTTGACAATTTTATAAACTTTGGCTCCTCCTCTATGCCAATGTTTCACTCAGTTACATCAACATCCCCATTTGAAACCTTACCCTTTACTGCCACATCATTCCCATCAAACAATATTTCTAAAGGAACTAGTCCCTTTGGAATGTGATTGCTAGGCAACTGCACAATATGATGATTAGCAATTTTATTTAAAAACACCTTAGAGTGAGAGTCACCTTGGGGGTTATGATCCTAATCAATGTGTAACGCAGAGAACTCATCAACAGACTCAAGAAATTTTATAATTTCAAGATCATCTTCAAATACCTTCCAATGTTTGATATTGTCCAGTACAGAGGGCCTATATATTATCTCAACATCATATTTGAACTTGGGTGGCCGAGGGATCCTAAAATGTCTAGTTGAGACAGCTAGGGAATAGGCCAAATTATTTTCCTCCCTTGGAATGAATGAAATGTTGAAGGTTGAGAAGAAATTGTCAATTAAGTCCCAGACCTCATTTTTGTAACTTCTTAGCCGAGGATGCTTAACTTGATAAGAATTTTTGACCTGCTGGACTATCAAATTAGCATCTATGAACACTGTTACCTCTTCAATTCCCATTTCCTTTGCAACCCTGAAAACTAAAACAAGAGCTTCATATTCGGCCACATTATTGGTAGTTTCAAACTCTGGCTTGTATGACACGGATATGGTTTCCTGACAAGGTGACACAAAAACGACTCTCACACCAGCACCTTCACTAGGAGAGGCCCCATCGAAGAACATATTCCATACAGAAGCAGATGGAGGAGGTATTTCATGACAAGAAATGGGCCTCTTTCTGATTGTAGGAGGGGCTTCAGTAGTATCAGTGAGATGCAACAAACTAGACCCTAGATCAATGTCAAGTGCAAAGATAGTATGGTTGGTGGGGTTTTTTTCGTCACTAATAATATATGCCAGTTGGGCTTCCCTATAAATTCTTCAATGCTCCACCCCAAACACAGGAATAGTGGCATATGTGAAGTCCATTTGCAAGGTTCCTCCAATTATTTTTATTAAATATCTTGACAAAAGCATGCCAAACTTTGGGGGGACATCAACTACTACAATGTCCATAACTACACTTGTGATGGGCAGCTGAAACAAGGTTACCACCAGATCTTTGATGACCCCAAGACATGGAACCCTCCTACATTCAAAGGATTACAAATCATGATAGGCTCTTGTGACTTCCAGTCCGAGTTCTTCCATGACAGTTTTAGGCATGAGATTATGGGATGCCCCCGAATCCATCACACAGTTGTGAACCACCTTGTCATGTATGTTCAAGGATGTGTACAAGGGAGGGTATGAATCATCTTTGTCTTCCACCATAGGGCCTAGGATGACTACAAGATTTTCATATTGCAATTTAATTGAGTCTGTGGGACAGTATGAGGGTTCAAACTGCAATAGTTTGAAGAGGCTCCTTTTGAAATCTTCATGTTTGACCAGTTCAGAGAGGGGTACAAGGATTCTGATTTTCTAAATTTCATGCTCAAAATTAAAAGAGGAGGGGGGATTTGGGATTTCTTTTTCTTCGGGAAAAGGATCTTGGACTACTTGAGAGGGGACTTGGAGTTTCTTACCCTTGCTATTGTCTGCCATATCTTTAGCAGGATTCTCCATTCTGGTAGGTTGCTCAGGAACATCGAGCGTCCCATATTTCTTGTTGGACCAGAGGTTATATCTATTTTGGTTGCTTCTAGCCTTGTCTCCCTTTCTCATCTCATTGAGCTGACTATTCATGAGAGACTCCTCATATGATGATTGAGTCAAATGAGGAAAAAGGGGTGGGGGTCTCCAAAACAATGGATTTCGGGGTCAAGCTCTTCTTCTTCCCTCTCCAAGTCATCAACCAGGTTATTTTGGAGAGGGGTTTGAATCCTCTGATCATCTCTATATCTGTTCCTTTGTTCCCTTGGAATAATATGAGGAACATAGTTGTTAGGTCTCCTGAAGTTGCCTCTGTTGTCCACCATTTAAGGATTTTTGTATGTTTTCTTCCCTTGAAATTTCATCTTCTCCATCTCTACAGAAAGATATTTCACCATCTTGGTAAATTCATCCACTTGAGGGTGAGGCACAGAGGGGTTAGAGGTTGAGGATTCATATATTCCCTTTCTTCTGTCTGTAATAGCCTTATCTCTGAGTCTATAAACTGCCAACACATTAGATTGTACTTCTATGGCCTTATCTTGCCTCTGAGCTAGGGAAATAGCTCTTCTCTCTCTCAACAGAAGGCAGAAGTCAGGGTCAAATGCATTAGCATAAGAGATTTTGGTATAGGCTTATGTGGGCTTGATCTCAACAGGGATCTTATTATACATTTTATTGAATCTTTTGGAGAAGTCGGAGACAAACTCTCCATCCTTTTTCTTCAAGGACCCAAACTCTGTCATGTGTTACATGAAATATTTTTTATCACCCCACTGTCTCAAGAAGGCATTATCTAGAGCTTCAATCCCAACAATGGAACCAGGGGGTCAATCTTATAAACCACTTCCTAACTTCACCATCAAGGCACTAGACAAAGACTCTCATCCAAACATCTTCATTTTCAATATTCAGGTTGTCTGCATAACTGTAGAAGGTAGAAAGATGCTCTTCAGCAGTTATGTCCTCCTCTCTAGTGAATTTTGGCATATACTTCAAGTATTCTCCAGCAGGGAGAGGATTCATGGGCTGAGGTAAGATTAAGGGGGCATACATGACAACAACTATGGCATCCATTCTATTTATAGGGGGATTATCAACTACCATAGGGATAAGAGGTGGAGGTGAATGGGTTTGACCAGGAGAAACTGGAACTGATCTTACAGGAGGAAAGGAAACCACAAGGAATCTGGAGAACAAGCTTCAGGGCTTAAAGGGACAAAAGTTTCCCTTTCTTCAGTAGCAGTAGTAATAGGAGGAGGGGAGGTAAAACCCAGGGTAGGAAAATATTCTGAGGTGTTGGGTCTGAACCAGGGTACAACCTCAGGATAAAGGGGAGTGACAAGGCTTTCTCCCTCCTATCCAAGACAAGGAGGAGAAAACTCAGCAGGATCACTCCCAAACTTCAGACTTCGGGAAACTCCAATAGAAGGAAATAAAACATAATGAGATGCATGGGTTGGAGTTCCTATAGGACAATGCAAATAATCATAAATACCTGGTTTATCAGTAGAATCACCTCATCCAAAGGCCTTTCCCTTTATGATGATCTTCTTTGGGTAGGCTTCAGGTGTCGCTAAAGGTAGTAGTGGAGTAGACCTTGTATGTCTGCCTCTATAAGCCATGGTTGAAACAGTGGAATCGCCTGTGGGTTCACATCAATAAAGTCACCACAGTGGATTCACCAGGTGCACATTAGAAATATCAGAGGGCTATGATGCCTGATGCACCTTCAGAATTAGAGGATCAATGTTGTTCAATCCTGGGGAAAATCTTCAACTTCGTCCTCGACATCGACGCCATAAATGTTAGCACCAGAAGTCACTCATGTATTGCAGCAAGAGTAAGCCTGATACCCATCATTGCTTTATGTCACAATTTGTTTATAGAAAGGTGATCGAATGGAAGTAAAATCAGAACAATATCATTTAACTTAGAATCCTGGACCAGGTTAAGCATGAACAGGTGAAGTCTTGATCTGACTTTAGTCAGTAAGTAGAATTTAAAATGAGTAGAGGGAAGACTTGGTGAGAATGGTGAACAAACTAATATGGGAATTAGGCCTTCCATTAGCTTGGAGAAGAAAGAACTTAAACACAAGAACTTCTTGTATTCAAATTACCAGAATACTAAAGAAATCATAACAACGTTACCATAAAGCATTTATCATAACACAACTACAACGATTCATGTGAGTCAGTCAATCATGAACTCTTTCAGTATTAGATGGAAACAAGATGGAATAGGAAGGTTGACTGCCATTAAGCAAGATGTTTCACATACATCCACATAACCAGGGAAACCAATCCTTCATTAAAACTTTACAATAGGGAGCTTATCTCTACCATTGATGGATACAAAAATGGAAAACATGCCTCCATATACTCTGACTAGCTCAGACTGTCTGAAGTCAATCATATCATGCATTCAAGGATTTATGTTGATGAGATTCTCTGTCAAGATGCACATGCAGATGTTGGGCATACTTCCCATGCAGTCATTTTTCAGATGTGATCTTTATCAGGATAGACTAACAGTCATCCTACGCACTTGTCCCTTCTCAGACTTCTATTTATGGAAAGAGACGACGTTCAACCACCGCCAACCACCTTAATAACTACTTTATTGGGATTAGGTAAGGCCCGATCAACTCTTCTTCCTGGACAATGTGGCGGCCTTTCCTTGGCCACTGTTGCTTCATTGGATGTCTACGAGGGGGTCGGACCTGCGAATGTGGACGAGGATTTGGCGAGGAAGGCGATGGTGCCAACAATGTGGAGGCGAGACAAGGGGTGCTAAGTTGGAAGCATCAGGTGGCAGAGTATGGGGGCTATGACACCAGACGAGGAGTTCCATAGGAATATGGATAGGACACAAGTGGAAGTGGCGTGGACCACGGGGGAAAAGGTGTTGGGAAATAAGAAGGATGAAGTGAATGGGGGCATGACACCTGGGATAGTGGAGGACAGGTGTGTGGTGGTGAAGGGAAGTGGGATATGTGACAGGGGGATAGGGAAGGTTGATTGGGGGACACTTGTCACAAGGGGGAAATGCGGTAAGCGATTGAGGGGGACCCACACAAAGCTTCCCATATTGGACCCCCCCTCTTCATTAAAGGCAGAAAGGCAAGGGGGGTCCGGAATTGGACCACAGCTACAGATCTGGGCACTTTAATCCTAGTCGTTCACACTTGCACAACACCATATCGGACCCCCCCCACCATTAAAGGCGGAATGGAAATGGGGGTCCGAAATTGGACCTCGTTTGTAGATCTGGGAGTGTGACTCATAACCACCCATATCTACGCATCTTTTAAATCAAATGTGATCGCTCATAAAACTTAGGACAAGTGGGTTTTCAACCCACTTTTGTCTTTTTTTCTCCAAAGGGGGGCATTTGTTAGAAAAACACTCCCCTATATGCTTGGGTGATCACATAAACTAGTAAACCTCATAAGACTAGGCAAACACATCGCGTAATTCTTTAAATAAATCCATGTAGATTTGAATCTCCTCGAGCAAGAAATATGCTCCGATGAATATGTTCTCCATGACGCCAGGGGTTATGGAGATATCAATAGGTATCTTTTCAATTATTTTTTCCATATTTCCTTCAGCATAAACAACATGCATTGTCAAAGGATTAATAGGACAAGATTTATCTCCAGTTATAATCAGAGTGAATTCACCTGCTTCAATTCATCTTAACTCTGGGAGGAAGTAAGATCTATGATGAAGATCATCCAAGGGTCTGTCTGGACTAGTCATTGCCTCAATAATAACCTCTTCTAAGGGAAATACTAAGTCTAAAGAATCTATATCAGCAAGATAGCTTTGAGCCCAAATAGGCTCGAGCACCGGATCTAACTCTTGTGCGAGAGTCAGGTCGGGTTCGATGAAATCTTTCTAAGAGTTGTCAATCATCGAGAATGTGGAGACCCCTATTGAAGGTTCAAGATGAGAGAAGGATAATTGATGAATGGTCACTATATGGCCTTCGTGTGGAAACAACAAGACCTAGAAAACTATCGTGACCACTGCTTACATAGCATAGGTCCAACTCCTTCCTAACAAGAGATTGTAGTTGACAGACACATCGACCACTTCAACTTCGACGCACAAGGTTTTCCCCCCTAACTGCATGGGGAAAGAGGGGATGATCCCATGTGGCTGGAAAGAACAACCGTCGAAAGTCATAAGAAGAGTAGGTGATGGATACAAAATGGGTTGGTCGATGGCCTTCCAACATACCAAAGACATCACGCATGTTGAGGCGCCCTCATCAACCACTATGTGGAAAATGTTCCGAGTGAAAGTTTTCATGGTATAATCCACTACTATTTGAAATGCTATGTGGTAAGGAGGACTAGGTTTTAAGTCGGTCGTATCAAGCATGATCATTCCTAGATTACAAGTCTCAGCAGATCCTAGGGCAGCTAACAGAGCTTTTCTCTAGGAAAGGAAACTCTGGAAGACTTCCAAAACAAACATTGCACAAGGGGTTTGTGACAAATTCGACACCACAGAGTAGTTTTGGGCGGCCCTTGCATTCAGATTGTGAGAAGGTTTCTTGAATGCACCTTTTGGAATGCGTGCATTGTTTCTCCCAACATATTCTAAATCTGGAGAGGAATAGGTGGGTTTTTGGCTTCTTTTCTCTTCTCAGAGGTGTTTGGCATTCTGTAATCTTGTGCTCTAGTCGATATATAGGAATCACCTTTCATCATATACACATTCACTGATGAAGGATTACTCGAAGGCCAGGGAGGGGTCCTTGACTACCCCCCTTGGTGCTCGACGAGGCTTGGGTTAGGTTTTTCCCATGTGGAAATGGGTTCATTAACACAGTAGGTTGTTGTTGTGCCAATAACTTCTAGGCCTCCGCAAACTGAGGGCACTGATGTGTCGGGTGGTCCTCCTTGAAAAGGTTACAAGGATACTTTGACTTCTTGTTTTCAATGTCTCCCCCACCAGCATTATCGGTGGGTTTCTTATCCCCCTTACCCTTTTTTCATTGTTTCTTCTTTCCTTCAGCCTGTTGGGTGGCCTTTAGGTTTGTCGTTTGCACACTGTGTACATCTGACTTTTGGGTAGGGGGAACAGCCGAATCGGTGGTTTGGTTGGACGTTGCCTGTTGTATCGATAATTCCCAGAATTGATTTGACAATGGATCATCAGGCATCATTTGTGATGAACCAATAATGCCATCGGCATGTGGTCCAGACCTCTGTCTGGTCTTGTCAAGTATTGACCTTGGTGCATCTGACAATATTTCATAAAGTAAACCAAACTAAGAGTAAATCATCTCTATCTGTTGAGCTCCCATTATCGCATCTTCCTCAAAAACACCCCAGATGTTGCGACGTCTTTAGAAAACAGGGGTACCAAAGACTTAAGGAACCACTCTAGCAAAAATGTTGGTGGGACTGGAAATTTTATCAAACTCTTTTGGCATCTCCATTCTTGAATGTGATCTGAGATATGGTTCGATTTTGTCTGCTCCAAGTTGGCCAGCAATTCAATGTTGGCATCATATCTCACCAGTAATTGGAAATGGTTTAAGAAATCCATTGCCAATTCACCAAAGGAAGAGTATCGTGAGTAGTCGAGCTTGATGTACCACTCACAACACTCCCTATGAGAGTGCGTTGAAACAATCACAACTGGATGGAGTCGTCTCTCAAAGAGTTGGATGAGCACCATAAGTTGAAGGTAGTCACGTGATCACCAAGATCTTCATTAGGCTTGTCCTCGAAATTTGGAATGTCTAAAGGCAACTTGGTCGGCATAGGAGGCCAACACAGATCATGACAAATGGGTTCATTTAATAACCTTGTCAAGTCTGGCAAGTGTAGGGTTTCCAGAAATGGTAGTTTCGGTTGTGGATTGTAACTAGGGAAAAAGGATCTTAGACTTTTGTTGGCATCGGGTTGCCAGGAAAAGTTAGGTTGTTGTCTAGGGTTCTAGTAATAAACATGGTCGTGACCAGCGTACGAATTCTGCGCTTGTTGAGACATCATCGACTGATTCTTGAAATAGGACTCAAAGGGTTGGTCTTGCATCACATTCCAAGGATTTTGGGAAGGGTTTCCCCCTGCCGATCCAACGGGAATAGGTGTTGTGCCTTGACCGAGGTTCCACTGGGTATGGAAGGGGTTGCCCTCGATCGACATCCCTGACAAGGGAACTGGACCCTACCATGGATTCCAAGTTCCTTGTGAGGAAGGAATTCCTAAGTTTACCCCCTATGCAGGGATAGTACCCTGTATAAGATATGGTTGTCCATAACCAGGTTTTCCCCCTGTCGAGATGACAACTGATGAGAAAGCATTGTTACCAAACGTGCTGAATAAAGAGAACGGTGTTGAACCAATCGTCATGTTATAAGAAGGGAGTGCTTGAATACCTTCTCCAAACAAGTTTACATTTGGTTCGGGGAAGTGTTGATGAACACCACCGAGTGAGGAGGATGAAGGGGGTATATGACCCCTGCTGTAAGGGAAAGTGATAAAGCAGGTTTAAGTGCCCCCCATAGATCCTTG
>JZKD02S0506400.1:0-16881 GCA_000966675.3 Picea glauca | reverse complement strand
ATCCAAACATAAAATAACAAATGAATCTAGATAAGGGTGTAAAACAACATTAATTAGTCTCACAAATGTAGCTTGAGCATTGTATAAATTGAATGACATAAGTAACCACTCATACAAACCTTGCCTTGTATTGAAGGAATTCTTCCAGGTATCTTTTTATTTGACTCATACCTAATGATATCATGATTTCAAATCCAATTTAGTGAAGTACTTGGCATGCTGCAACTAGTCCAATAGATCATCAATCCTGGGCAGAGGATACTAATTATTTAGTATAATCTTGTTCAATTTCCTGAAATTGATACACATTCTCCAAGTCCCATCCTTCATATGGAAAATCATGATAGGTGACCCACAAGGTTAGGTACTTGGTCAATTCACACCCTACTCCAACAACTACTACAACTACTTATTTACTTAGTTTGCTTCCATAACAGACTGTCTATACAACCCAATATTTGGAAAGGGGGAGAATGGAAATAATTGGATTTCATGTTCCAATTGCCTCTTAGGTGGTATCCCTTTAGGCTTCTAGAGCACACTCATGTGTGCCTTTATAAAATCCTCTAATTCATGTTTCTTCTCCTTAGTACACCCTTCCAAGGATGTCTTTACTTTTAATGACTCTTCACCAAATTGAATTTCCCTTAGGAAAAGTAAAACATATTTCTTACTGGAACTAATCAAATTCTTGTATTTGTTAGTACTTGCCAATGAGACCTTTGAATTTAATTTATGCGCATTGATGATGTAGGAATTATCATCCTCAATTAGTTGGTATTGGTTGGATATTTACATGAATATTTCATCCCTCGTATACATGTAGGGACCTCCAAACATTACTCCACATATGTCAAGTTGTACTACATCCAATTCCACTTCATAAAAAAAACAGTTATAGAAAATTTAATCTTACATTGTTTTGTTACCTTGATCTATGAATTCTTGATTACCCATCCCAATGGATATCAACTAGGATGATCATGAACCTCCAATCTAAGCTTTCCTACCAAATCCACTACTATGAAATTAGCCTATGAATGAGAGTCGAACAAAGCGTCTATATTGGTCTTCCTGACCTGAATATTGATGTGGAAGAGTTTGGTCATATACTTCTCTTCCTGGTGATGAAGAATACTGATATTAACCTCCTTCAACATTGATGTGAGACAATATTTTCATCCACATATGAGCTACTTTCAACATGATTGCTAGAATTTGCGGCTAGAAGTTTTTTTTTCTTTTCTTCCTTCTTGTGGTCCATTGGGTTCAACTCTGGATGTAGTTTCCATCCGTTTTCCTTAGTGTGGCCATCAATATTGCAATGGTTTCACTATTTCCTAGGATCATTTCACTGATGTGTAGTGCATGTCGTCTTCTTATCCTTTCCCAATTTCTATTTCTTATTCCCCTCCCTGGAACTAACATGTCCTCAAATTGACATATTTTTAGCATCCGTCCAATATGTTTCACTCACATTTTTCCCATTTTCACTTCCATATTCATAACACTTTCCATATACAAAGACACATTTTTTGTTAAGGTACAATCACTCACTCAACATGCCATTTTTAGTACTTATTCATATGAATTTTCAGTAAATTATTACTTTTCATGCTAACAGTATTTTATAGGAACAAGATACGTAGACACCTTCCCAACATGAGAGCTGCAATTAATGAAACTATCATTGATGCATCTCCAGTGCTGCAACTCTGGTCATTGTTGCAAATCATGTTGTTGCAACTCATGTTGTTGCAAATCTTGTTGATGCAACTGACAGTGCTGCAACTCATGGTGTTGTTACTCACAATGTTGTAACTCTCAATAGATCATTGCTGCAACTCCGAAACACCTCACCATTAAGCCATACAAAGTTCACCAGGGAATGACCAGTCAACCAAAAACTACTCTGGAATATGATGAACAAAATTTTGCACCAGTATGGAAAGGACAACTTGACCACCACCTGTCGTGGCTGATTTTAGTCATCCAACACCTGATTTTTACCTTCCTTTGGAAAACACAAAGTAACGATGAAACAACCTGATTCTCATGGTTTTCCATCAATCTTATTATCTCACTTTAGAAATATTCATTTTTTATAAATACTCTTTCTCTCTCTAAGTTGAGGGACATAGGGAAATCAACAAAAAGTTTTTTAGATGCAGTTGTATTGAAGCTCCATCATTTCATTTAATCAAAGTTATGTTTAGTTTCTTTTCAATTGATGGCATGTTGAGAATTTGAGTTTCTATTGCATTCTTAGAACAATAACTCATCTAAGGAGGCATGCCCTCCTCCTTAGCTCGGTATTGTTTGTATATTTTACAATTCATAGAAGTAGTTATAATTGAATTTCTATTTTCTTATTTATTTCCATAAATTCCTTCGTTAAGATCTCATTGTTCTCCATTGTTGTATATTTTTATTGCTAACATTGCAGGGTAGTGATATTTGATTGATAGACAAGTAGTTGTAGTTTCTCTTCCTTATTTATTTACAACAATTCCTCTATAAAAACATTGCGCTGCAACTCTATTGTTTCCACATTTCTATAACTTTGTTTCCGCCACTTTACAAGGACATTTATGAACCTTGTTTATTGAATGGTTGAAGGTTAGTTGTAATATCTTTCATTCAATTTAATTTATTTTGAGCAACAACTCTATTTAACTTTTCTATAGAATTAGTATTAACTTCTTGTGATTCTGGTTGTTGTTACTTTTGCTACAGTAACTTGTTTTACTACAAATCTTGTCACTTCAAATATTGTCGCTACAACTCTTGTTGTTACAACTATACATCTAGCCTTCTAATGAACAACTATGTGGTTTGACAATTGAGATAAATTATTTTTCTTATTTACAAACATAATGTGCTTTGATTGTTATAATTTGAGGTACATGATCCATAACATAGTTATTACAGTAATCAATATCACATTAATATTTGGACAAGTCACCATTACTTTTCTATAAGAGTGATTTACTTTTTCACAAGTGTGATTTAGTTTCCTGCAAGAGTGTTTTACTTTTCTGCAAGCGTGATTTACTTTCCTGCAAGAGTGATTTACTTTTCTGCAACTGTGATTTACTTTCCTACAAAGAGTGATTTATTTTTCCAAAAGTATGAATTACTTTCTTGCAAGAGTGTCATTTACTTTCCTGCAATGTGTGTTTTCATTTCTGCAAGTGTGGATTTAGCATAGTTGAATTTGGTGACTTGTTAAAGAATTTTGGTGTCTTTCCTTGTGATATTCATTCAAAAGTACTACAACTCATTGGAAATTACAACATTATATTTTCATATACAATGCACGATAGTTTGTAAGTAAAATACAACCTCGAATTGATAATTAAATGCACATTCTTTAGTTGCTTACTAAGTTAATTATGAAGTAATTGAAAATTCTACCATTTTCTGCATCATTGTCAGGGATCTGTAAAAAGTGTAGTTGTGGTTTTTCTATTATGTGTATTTTCATTTCAGTAGATTGAGTGATATTATTTTTTTTCATCAATTCATAGAATGTTTTTCTAATCTTTTCTATGCATAGAGTTAGAGATCAACAGGTTAGACTCATTATTTCATCCAAAAATTACTAAAACGATAATACTGTAGGTCGATCTCAAGAGGGAAAGGAGAAAATACAGCCAAACTATCTATAACCTACAACAAGTTCCATTTTCAAAAGGATACCCAAAACCTTCACTTAAGAATCTGAGATCATATAAGGATCGATACACACAGAGGTTCCACTTTTAGAATATTTGATTGGTGAAAAATACCACTCTGAGGAATTCATTATTCCTAAAGAAACTTTAGAGACAAACGACATCCCTTAGAGAGAAATGGCACACAAAGTTGTTAAGGAGGAACCCTCTGCTTTCAGATTTTCAATTAGAGGATCAAATGAAGAGACCAAAAAGAAGAATATCCCTCATTCAAACTTCCCAAATTTTCATGGTCTATCTAAACAAGATCCCGACACCTTCCTCTTTGAATTCGATGTACTTTGCATAAGTTATGATTATGTTTCAGACTCCAATAAATTGAATATTTTTCTAGCCACAATCAAGAATGTTGCACTACATTGGTTCATGGGCCTTGGAAAGGACAAAATATGCACATGTGACCAAATGACGAATGAATTACTAGAAAAGTGCGAAGATTATTGTAAGGATAAATAAAGGAGGGAGGAAGTCTTTAGTATGACACACCATGAATATGGGATCCTCGAGGATTATGTTGAAAGTTTCAACTATAATTTGTAGATGGAAAGGAAAGGATATTTGGCTCTTGAGATATGACATGTCTTATTCCTGAGAGGAATCCAAGATGTTTGCTTTGAAATTTTCAACCTAACGGGTGGAGGAGATGTTTCCCAGTTATACTATGATGTTATCTTGGAACATTGTCTCAAATACTCAAGGGTTGCAGGGTTTCTTACAAAAGATATAGAAATAATCCCAGGGAAAACCTTGAAATTCAACCAAGGACTGATTGAACAACAAAAAGAGCGACTGATTAGAGTACTACAAAATCACATTGATGCCTTCACCTAAGATTAATATGACATGAAGGGAATACAGATTGACTTATGAACACACCACATATACATTAAGGAATGATCTAGACCCATCCGTTAACCCCAGTGTTGGATGAATCCAACACTAAAATAAATATTTAAGTATGATCTATAGAAAATTCTCACAACCAACTTTATCTATCTAATTTCCGACAGCCAATGTGTCTTCCCTCTATTCATGGTACCAAAGAAGAATGGTAAATGGAGAATTTGTGTGGAATATCAAGAACTCAACAAAGAAACACACAAGGACCATTTCCCACTTCCATTCATTGACCATGTCATAGATACATTAGTAGGGAAGAAATACGTTTCTTTCCTTGATAGATTCAGTGGGTATAAGTAGATTCATATCACCCATGAGGACCAAGAAAAAACAACGTTCACTTGTCGATGGGGGACATTTGCCTATAATTTTCTATCTTTCAGGTTATGTAATGCCCCTACCACCTTTCAAATATTTGTACTTGGTATATTCTCTAATTTAATTCATGATTGTGTGGAAATATATATGGATGACTTCACAACATATGGAAATGAATTTGATGAGGCATTAATAAACCTAGAGAAAACATTTATAAGGTTCCAAGACTCAAACGTTTCCCTCAGAAATGAAAAATGTGCAACGATGTTAACTGATGGCATCGTATTAGGACACTACATCTCAACTAAAGGCATCCAAGTGGATATGGTGAAAATCAAGGTAATATTAAATTTCTTGACTCATGTGTTTGCAAAAATGGGTACAAAGCTTCTTAGGATATGTTGGTTATTATCTTCTCTTTATTGAAATTTTTCATCAATTTACCATCCATTATTTTCCTTTCTTAACACATATTCCTATTTTTTATGGACAAAAACATGCCATCATGCACTTGATGAACTAAAAAATAAGGTGTTTGAGGCTCCTATCTTAAGAGGGCCCGATCGGTCCCTTCTATTTCATATTTCTAAAGATGCATCATGCTTCACCATTGGAGCTATTCTAGGACAACTATAAGGAAATGATCCACACACGATCTACTATGTTAGTAAAAATGTCTCATCAACACAACTAAATTGTGCGGTAACATAAAAATAGTTTCTTATTGTAATACATGCAATTAATAAATTTTAACATTATATTATAGGATATCCAATAATTTTTCACACTAACCATGATACCATAAAATATTTAAGGAATGAACCAATGACCAATGACAGGGTAACTAGGTGGTTATTGTTATTATAGGAATATGATATAACCATATTGAATAAACTAAGAAAAGGTAATGTAGTGGTTGATTTCCTTTTAGGACTTACATCTAAAGATAATGAGCCACCTTTAGAATATTATTTTCCTGATGAGCACCTATTTGTGGTTTCTACTAAATATCATTGGTTCACAAATATCACTAATTACTTGGTTGTAGGTAGAATACCAGATCACTTGTCTCCAAAAGAGCGACATAAGATCATCAAAGAAAGTTGGATATTATCATGGATCGATGGCTACCTCTTCCACACAATATTGGATTTCATTATCCGAAGATGTGTGCAGGAAGACAAGATCCATGATATCTTGAAAGCCTACCTTGATAGTCCATGTGGAGGCCACTTTGTAGACAAGAGGACTGGGTACAAGGTACTTCACCAAGGGTACAATTGTCCCACTATCTTCAAATATGCCAAGGAATATGTAAAAAGGTGCGACATCTTCCAATGCATGGAAAGACTAGTGCAATCAGAACAAATGTCGTTACAACCATAGTTGGTATTAAAACCATTTGATAAATGGGCCCTGGAATTTTTAGGGCCGATCAATCTTTCTTCCCACCATAACTAGTACATTTTATTGTGTACATATTATGTCACAAAATGGATGGAAGCCAAGGCACTCTTGGATACAACAAAATAGAAAGTAATAATATTTCTTCATGAAGAAATATTCACCATATTTGGGATACCTTGAGAAATAGTTATTGATGGAGTAACCCAATTCACTTCAAGACTCGTTAGAAATTTGATGGATAAATTTAAGATCAAACATAGGGTTACTACACCATATAATCCATAGGAAAATTGATAGGCATAAGGGACAAACAAAATCCTTGAGGACATCATCACAAATACTATTAGACTACACCTCAAGGACTGGGATGAAAGACTACCCGAAGTTGTATGGGCCTACTAGAAAACATGGAGAACTACTACTCATTATACTCCATATTAACTCGTGTACAAAAAGATAGTACTATTGATGAATGAAACAAAGATACAAACACTTAGAACAACTATACATCTAAGAATGGACTTAACTGAAGCTCATAAGTAGAGACTCCTCCAGATCAATGAACTAGATGAACTTCTTCAAGTTTCCCTCCACCACACAAAAATAATACAACATCAAATAGCTCGATGGAATGATAAGTTCATTAAGAAGAAGAAATTAAAAGTTGGAGTCTGGGACTTATTATTTGACTCCAGGTTCAAATATTTCAAAGAAAAGTTCCACACTCGATGGCTTGGGCCTTACAAGATTGATGTTGTATATGACAATGGAGCCATCAAACTTTGCAGCATTGACAATGAGAGAAATCCTCTGATGGAAAATGGAAACAAGATTCGATTATATCATAAATTTCTATCCAATGAAGTCTTTTTGAACATAATCACTAGTGGATGGCCGAACAACAATATGGAGATTGTAAACAAGGGGGAACCATTGTTAAATGATTCATTCTTGTTCAAAAAAAAAGAAAAAAACGTGCAAAAAAAAACCTTAGGGGAATGCCTGGGGGCATTTTTTGTGAAAACCAACTTATACTGGTGCATAGCATGCTTAAAAAAAAACTGAAATAAATAAGGGAACTTCGCATTTTTTTGATGGTTATGTCAAGATCCTTCTAATCAAGTTTTGATAAAGTTTTGTTTTTTTTTAATAATTTTTTTCAGGATATCCAGGGGAGAAGAATGGTTTTGCAACTCCTATTGTTGCAAATCCTGTTGCTACAAATCCCATTGCTTCAATTTCATCTTGCTACAACTCTTTTTATTGCAACTCCTATTACTGCAATTACGACTTGTTGCAACTCCTATTGCTACAACTTCTATTGTTGCAATTCCATCTTGTTGAAAATCTCGTTGCTACAACTCCTGCCTCTACAACTCTTGTTGATACAACTCCTTTCACTACAAATATGCATATCTCTAACACAAATCCACTGTTAATACATCGACATCTAATTTGGACAAACACGACTACCACTGAGATACCTTGAAAAGTCACAGTTCTAGCCAACACGTTGTTGCAACTCTAATGATTGTCACAACTCTTCCCATTGGTGAAATTCCTTGTATTACTACAACCCTATCATTGTTGCAACTCCACACCTTGATGAAACTCTAAAATGTTTTCATAGCTCCACACCTTGTTGCAACTCCCATATGATGCTGCAACTCTGCTCGTTAATCCAAATACATGTACTAATGTGAATCAACGTGTTGTTACAACTCCCCATGCCGAGATGATAGCTTGTCGAAGCTATGCACAATAAAGACAAGACATGGTAAGATTGGAAGGTACATCCTGAACGATGTTATGAGTAAGCATTGAATTGACATAATTTAATTTAAATCTAACCACACCACTAAAAATACATCACACAATAATAATGACCCAAAACGTAATATGATTACCCCTTCGCACTTCCATTCCCATTCATTTGAACTCACCACCTACGAATCGTTGATACTAAATTGCAACCACAGTCATTTGAGTTCTCAACAAAAATGGGAGGCTTATTGAACCATTGAGAGTCCGTATAAACCCTCTTGACATAGACATATGAGAAAATTTGGGAAAGTTTTCATTAGGGAGGATGGATACAATACCTGACCAGGTCGTGGGGTTATGACGATAATGTGGCACTGGAATTTTCCATAAACTTCAGGGAAATAAGGATAGAGGTAGAAGGGATAGTTGTGCAGGTAATAAAATCTATAAATCTAGAAGTAATCAGGCTCTCACAAATTGACGAATGGTGGTATTTCTGTCAAAGGCCTAATCCTGGAATTATTGAACAATTCCTTAAACTAGGGGAGGATCTGGTAAAAAGGGCAACACTGTTTGACAAGAATTCACTACCAAGTCCATGGAAATATGTTTCCATCATCATACAATGCTAAATTACTTGAGAGGGACGATATGGGTTCGTATACCTACAACAAATTAGGTTATTATACCACTTGTGACATGACAGACTCGTCAATTTGTCATTTTTCCTTTCAAGAACATTGCAAAACATGGACAAACTAACATAGGAGGATGTTCACCCTCAAAAATCCATTTGACACCATGATATGATCAAAATATTGGTAAAATGAGCACTATAGAGGGTAGGAAGGTCTTGGAATGAGGTTGCGAGAGCACCAATCATCTCCATAACTCCACACAGAAGAGTAGTAGTTGTTGAAACTCCTCCACGGGACAATAGCGCTGGAACTCCAGAAGTCAAGGAAATTCCAACTATGGAAGTCGAGGCCACTACAACTCTATAGGTCTTATTTGTTTGAGCTCTAGATGTTGTAACAACTACAACTATGGAGGCTGAAAAATATGAGACTCCCAGAACTACAACCACTAATAAATAAAATCCTGAGGGTTCTGCCGAAATTTTTCCGCAAAGCGAAGATGACTTGACAATGACATAGAGGTGATAGGAAGAAAACCCATGACCAAAAGGTTTCTAGGAACAAGGAAGAAGGAAACTTACCTTATGAATAGGAAGAAGAAAAGGGCAAGAAGCAGTGTTTCCACCAAAAAAAGAAAATCCCTTCCTGTTACACAAGAACCAGCAGGGGAAAAAAAGTTGAATAAATAGTTGAAGCACAAGAAATCATGGGGGATGTAAAATATTTTTCATGGCCTAGAGTCGAAGAAGAAAAAGGGGATGAGAAACTTTCTAGTACAAAATAACCAACAAGGAAAACCTTAGGGGAAGGCATTGTTGTGATTCTCGAAGCTTATAGTGACGATTATGAAGCTACAACTCTATAAATCAAACAACCTATTTTTGAACCAGATCCAACCAGAAAAAAAATAAAAAATGATTAAGTCACCCCTCTCTCACACCTTTGTATTCATTACTTTTAAGAAATAAGTGGGTTCCTGAGAAGAAAAATAGGAGGCTCCAGACCTCTCAAATTATTAGGGGATGATATTAGAGAAGCAAGGTAGTTGGATAGGTTAGACTTCCCTATCCTAACAACAAAAAACATTGCTACTAAACCAAATACAACTAGTTACCCTAATGCACCATCAACATACACTCCTCCTGTTGTCTTAGATGTAAGTCAACCAGTTGAACCTATATAAGGAACTTCTCCTTCTAAACCAACATACACCCACTCTGCTCGAACAATAGAAGATATCCACCTTGTTGCAATAATAGAAGATATATACATAGTTTCAGAAATAGATGGCACCCTCCCTATTGAACCAACATAGGAAAATATTCTTGTTGATCTAACATAAGCCAACCTTTCCACTGATCCAGAAAACAGTACCCACCTAACCGCCATAGAAATTCATTTCCCTGCTACCACACAAGAACCAATTGAGGCCCATTTCCATGTTGATACACAAGAACCAATAGAGGCCAATTTCCCTAGTGATACACAAGAACTAGAAAAGCTCAGTCACTCTGCTGATATACTAGGGAAGGAAGAGGAAACACAGGGAAATGAAATAGAGCAAGAAAATTAAAAGGTCCTTGTTATTACACAAGAACCACAAAGGGAAACTTTAGGTGAAGGATTGGTTGCAATTTTGGAAAGATATCAGGACAAGGAAGAATTTTTCACTCTTGAGGAAGGGAACATAGATGATGACATAGATTGGCTCCATGGGAGCCTCCCCCTCTCAGACTCATAGTGATTGTTTGGTTACATGAGGATATGAAACGATTTCGGCTAGGGGGATATGATAGGTGATAAAATTGTAATCCTTTTAGCACCCATCCAATACTTTTTTCTCATCTTTTCCCCATTTCTACTTCCATATTCATAACACTTTCCATCCACAATGACACCTTTTTGGTTAAGGTACAATCACTCACTCAACATGCCATTTTCAATAATTATTCATATGCATTTTCAAGATATTATTACTTTTCATGCTAACAATGTTTTACAGAACCAAGATACACAAACACCTTCCCAACACGAGAGATTCCATTACTACAAATATGGTCATTGTTGCAAATCCCAGTTATACAACTCTAGATGTTGTTGCAACTCCTAGTGTTACAACTCATAGTGTTGTGACTCACGATGATGAAAATCTCACTTGATCTTTTCTACAAATCTGTAAACACTCACCATTCAACCATACAACTATCACTAGGGAACGAACAGTCATCCAAAAACCACTTGGGAATACAACAAAGGAAATTGGGTGCTATTATGGAAAGGACAACTCAACCACCACCTGTCGTGGCCGATTTTAGTCATCACACACCTCGTTTTTTCCTTCTTACCAAAAATACACTGTAACGATGAAACAACCTGATTCTCGTGGTTGTCCATCAATCTTCTTATCTCACTTTAGAGGTAGTCATTTTGTATAAATACACCCACTCTCGCTGAGTCGAGGGATAGAGGAAAATCAACATATGGTTTGTTTGACATAATTGTATTGAAGCTCCATCTTTTCATTTAATCAAAGTTGTGTTTAGTTCATGTTCAATTGATGGCGTGGTGAGCATTTGAGAGTCTACTACATTCTTAGACCAATACCTCATCTAAGGAGGTAGCCCCCCCTCCTTTTCTCGGTATTGTTTGTATCTTTTACAGTTCATATAAGTCGCTATAGTCAAATTTCTATTTTCTTATTTATTTCCAACAATTCCTTCATTCACATCTCATTGTTCTCTATTGTTGTAGCTTTTTATTGCTAACCTTGCATGGTAGTGATCTTTGATTGATAAGAAAGTAGTTGTAGTTTATCTTCCTTATTATTTCCAACAATTCCTCTATAAAAACATTGTGTTGAAACTCCATTGTTTCCTCATTGTTGTAACTCTTTCACCGCCACTTTATGAGGAAATTTTTGAACCTTGTTTATTGAATGGTTGAAGTGTAGCTATAACATCTTTCATTCATTTTCATTTATTTCCAGCAATTCCTCTATTTAAATTTTCTATAGCATTAGTATTACCTTGTTTCGATTCTTCTTGTTGTAACTCTTGTTGTGGTAACTTGTGTTGATGAAACTCCTGTCATTGCAACTCTTGCTATTGCATCTCTCACTGCTATAAATCTACATCTAGATTTCTAATTAACAACTTTGTGGTTTGGAAATTGAGATAGATTATTTTTCTTGTTTACAGGCATAGTGTGGTTTGATTCTTATAATTTGAGGTACATGAGCCATTAAATATTTATTACGGTAATCAAGATCACTTTAATACTTGGACAAGTCACCTTTACTTTCTTGTAAGAGTGATTTACTTTTCTGCAAGTGTGATTTACTTTCCTTCAAGAGTGATTAATTTTTCCGCAAGCGTGATTTACTTTCCTTCAAGAGTGATTTACTTTTCCGCAAGTGTGATTTATTTTCTCGCAAAGAGTGATTTACTTTTCTATAAGTTTGATTTTATTTCTTGCAAGAGTGCCATTTACTTTCCTGCAGCATGTGATTTCATTTCTGGAAGTGTGGATTTATCATAGTTTAATTTGGTGACTTGTTAAAGATTTTGGTGTCTTTCCTTGTGATATTCATTCAAAATTACTGCAACTCATTGGAAATTATATCATTATACTTTCATATAAGGTACACGATAGTTCGTAAGTAAAATAGGACCTCAGATTGATAATTAAATGCACACTCTTCAGTTTCTTACTAAGTTAATTAGGAAGTAATTGAAAATTTTGTCAGGAAGCTTCCTAGTTCACTTTTTGCTTGGAACCACTTGGCTTCCCTTTCTTCTGGTCTATGTTTTTTAGATATTGTGTCTGTCACACATGCATCATCCATTTTCCTTGGCTTGGAACACATCACTTGCTTTCATAGATGGTTATGTAGAACCCCTAGATATTTGAGGAGTACATTTGGGCTCTTGGGAGATATACCCAACATGATGCAATATTTATGAACTCAATGGTGTACTCCTATATAGTCTTCCCTTGATTCTTCCTGAAGTAATGCCACAGGATCCATTGGTCCTCTACATACCCAATAGGGTAGAATTGTGACTTGATGAGGGTGTTGAAGTCTGTCCACCTAGTTGTTTGCATATAACCCTCTAGCCTAAGTGTTTCCATATGGATTTCCCACTAGGTTAGAGCATGGCCCTCTAAATTTAGCTTGGAAAATGATATATTTTGTTTTTCATCTATATGGTGAATGTTGAAATAAACTTATAGTTGTTGCAACCAATGATTTCGTTTTAATTCATCAATATCACCTTTGTATGAATTTATTTTTACTTTCTCTCCCATATTGAATAATGACTATGGAGGGTTTATGTAACTGGAAATCAATTTCTCTTTCTCGGGTTCTTTCCATGACTCCTTTTCTCGGTCTTCATTATATCTCGATTTCCCTTCTAATTTGATATCTGAGTTTGAGCCTCCAACTTCTCCAAACAATGCAAGCTTGATTGCTAGAGCCACCATGAGGAGGTTCATGTTGCGATTGATATTGGTGACCTGTCTTCCAACCTCTCAATTCTCTCTTATTTTGGGTCTTGAGGATCATTATGAACATGCCGGTCTTCCATGGCTAGGGTTTTTATGAATTCTCTTTAAGTTGATTCTTAGATCCCACAACTTCCCAAAAATACCCAAAAGAATACATGCTCTAATACCAATATGATCTATAAATTTCCATGGATATTCCATTGGAACAACTCATCGTGAAATATCTAATAAAATACTAAAATATTTACTGGGAAGGCTAATTTTCCTTTAGATATCAGATTCTTTAATTATTATTTTTTCTTCTTAAAATGTATGAAATAGTTGAAATGTGAAAAGTATAGAATAGAAATAAATACACACATAATCTAGAAATAAACACAACATATGATATGGGAAACCCAATATGGGAGAAAACCCAGTTAGAAGGTGAGGTCACTCTACTCTCTTTTCTTTAAATGAAAGTACAAATAAAGAGGAACTCTATCTGGAGTTTCCTTTGACATTGTGGCTTGTATAGGTGCTATAGAATTTATCCTCCTCTATTATGCTAAAAAAATACCACTCTCATCTCTTATGCTCAGCTATGGAACAAGATACAATGAAAATGAATGGAACCCCTTATCTTCCTAGCGGCCCAATATTTAACATAGCCCAATAGTTGTCTACGGTTAGGGAATTGACTTCCACAAACCTCAATTAGTGATTAAGTTTGGACCTTATAAAATTTTATAGAAAATACACTACGTGCCTATCCACACACGTTTAAGTAATGAGGGTTTCCATGGCATCCACTCACACCATCATGACCAATATGGTGGGTCAACTTGTGAGAGGCATAACTTTCGCATACAAACTCCGATTGAGGTGATTATTGCATCGTTGGAAAGGTATCAGTGTGTAGAATATAGAAAGTAGTGCCATATTAAGTTTTGGACAAAAAAAATTGTTTTTTTCTTCCTCAAAATAGATCTGAAATATTTTAGACAATTTTTTTGTACCCAAATTTCCAAATTTGGACCAACCGCTAAAATGGATCTACAAGTTGATTTATCCAATTTTTTCTCCCATAAAACATTGATATAGATGAAAAATAATATAATGATCCAATCTGGATCAGTGAATATAACATATCTCATGTAGAGTATCTCATGTCGAGGTATGATCTTCCCAAGATGACTCCACACATGTCCAAAGTAACTACAATTGCAACCACTTCATCGACAAAGTTTTGGTTAATGGAAAACTTAAATCTACATTGTTTTCCAACTCTCAATTCTATGTCATGTCTTACCTAGCCTAGAGGGTTATGGCTATGGATGGTCATGACTCTCTAGGAAAATATTATTGACCAACTATGCAAATATCAAATTGGATTGTCAACTAAGAACAAACAAATAATCCACCTTGCTTCATTTTATGTGGATATTGATGCAAAAAAAACTCTAACTTCTATTTCTCTCCCTTTTGGCTACAACCAATCAATTTTTATTTCTTCTAAAGAGTGGTGGAATTGATCTTTCCTTCTAGGTATGATATACTATCCACCTTGTTCATGATACCTATAGTTTCCAAAGCCTCCCTCTTCTTCCTCTTCTAGAAATGCCTAAGGAAATTCTCAAGGTATAATTTCCAACAATCTTCCACAATGTGTCCCTTTTTATCACAACCCTTACATTGCTTGACATATGATGTTTCTTCTTGTCTTGATGCCTAAATTTTATTTTTCATCCAATTCTTCTTTTTCTTCCATTTTCTTTGTTGTTCTCATGGTTCTATTGGCTTATGCTTGCTAGACTATTTCTTCTTCCTGTCTCCTTCAAGGTACTATGCCTGAACACTTACTTCATCGATTTTCTTAGGCTTGAACAACATCAATTGTTGTTGAATCTAAGGAAAAAATGCTCCTAAGTACTTGATCAACATAACTTGGATTGTGAGAGAGACACCTAGTTGAGTATCCCTCTTCTTAAACTATATAGTGATCTATTACACTTATTTCCCTTGCCTTTACCTAAAGTAATGCTGCACAATATGTTATCTCTTCTCATATCCAATTAGGTAGAACTGGACTTTGATAATTTCCTTTAACACTTCCCAATTTTCCACTAATGGTTCATTTTTTAGTGCTCTTCCCACTACATCACTCTCCCACCATGAAAAAGAATGGCCTTCAACATTCAATCAGGAAAATAAAATATTTTGTTTCTCGGTGACTTTTTGTATGTTGAAGTACATCTCCATATGCTATAGTCACTATTTCGGTCCAACGACATTGACTTCTCCTACATACAACTTGATTTCCACATTTTCCTCTACATGGAAGAGTACATGCATTATACGATTGTTTCATTCTTCCATTTCTATCTCATTTTTGAGATCCAACTCTTGTTCATTCTCCCTTTTCTTGGGATCTTCTAGGTTAGCCTTATGGTCTCCATGCCAAGACTTTGTTGAGGATGATAATTTCCCTTTGTTACTAGTATTTGTGTTACCATATATGTTAGCAAGGAAATGCTCTATTCTAGTTGACTAAACTTGACCAAATATTATTCTTCTTCCTCTGCTTCATAAGGACCTCCTGTCATTGTTGGTCCTCTACTTCTCTCTAGGTCAGGTAGTAATTTTTTTCCACTTCTTTGGTAGTCACCGTGGGTGTTTACCACAAAGGTCTCTTCAATTATGTCCAAACTTGTGCTCTGATACAATATGATCCAAAAATGATAGCGTTATAGCCAATTTGTTTCACCAACATGAAATCCTAAGAAATTTATAATCTCCTTCAATTCCACCAAATTCTTTCAATGAGAGAGATGCAAACTATATTGTTAAATTATATTAGTATCATGTGCTTTGATTATTTTTCTATGCAATGTTGGGACACAAACAATCTCAGCTCAATGAACCTTCACCTACTCTTATCAGTTGTATGTATTGAGACTTCAAATCAAGTTTCCAATACAAGGAAATGTCCATTTACATGTTTACAATCAACTCCCTTTCAACTTAAAAACCACTCAATGAAATAGTATACAAGATGGACAATATGTAAAACATAGAAGTAATAATCATGACCTAAAATATAAGAAATGGACACAAATTAAATCATATGATAAGGTTTAATGCAATTCACTACATGCCTAAATGTTTGAAAGAGAACAAATTAAAAACAAATCTTACGAGTCCATTGGCCATTTCCCAAATGGCACAACCCACCACCACTAACATGCCTAGCCTCACCTTGTGCAATCCCAAAGAAATGTATGCAACAAGTCACAGTGTCTACACCCTGTACGACCTAAGTAAAACCTCAATCCTCACTTAGGAAATGTATATGGCCTCATAATCTTGATAACTTGTTGTGTATATCCATGAGAAGAAACAAATTGTAGTGTATGTGGCTTCACCAATCACTAGGTTACCAAATATAACTAGAAACTCACTAGAATAGCGCAATAGTCAATTAAGGGTAACCATACATATGTAATATGAAAGTAAATTGAATGGAGGTTAATATACAATGGTTGGTATTTTTCATTTTCTAATGGATAATGAAAACATGAAGGAAATCAATAAAACTATAGATGGAAATGGATACTCAAACCAAGTTA
>JZKD02S0506367.1:0-16882 GCA_000966675.3 Picea glauca | reverse complement strand
TAAATTCACAAGCGGTGTATGTCAAGGATGCATTCTTGGCAAGCATCCAGAGAAAAAGTTTGACAAAGGGAAGGCATAGAAAGATTCTTCACCACTTGGGCTGATTCACAGTGACATTACGGGCCCATTCCCACAGCCTTCAATCAGTATACAACTACAACACACAGTGCCATATACACCACAACAAAACGGTGTTGCGGAGAGGAAAAATCAGTCCTTAAAAGAGATGGAAAATTGTATGCTACAGTCGAAATCATTAGCTCCTAAGATATGGGTTGAAGCTATTAATTTTGCAGCATACATTCAGAACCGAGTTCCTCACAAATAACTCAAAGGCACCACTCCTTTTGAATGTTGGACCGGTAAGAAACCGAAAGTGTCGCACTTTCGGTATTTTTGGTTCACGATCATGGGCTCACATTCCGACAGATAAGAGGAAGGATTTGGAGCCTCAAAGTGTTGAATACATATTTTTTGGATATCCTGAAGGTGTCAAATGATATATATTTCTGGACTCTCACACTGAAAAGTTCATTCTAGCTCGAAGTGTGAAGTTTGAAGAAGAATCACTGCATGATTTTCCAGAAGACCCTGTCGAGGAACCGCTTGTTGTCATTGATGAGGAGGAGTCAGAAACTTCTTCGAGCACTTCAGAACAGCCATCAGAGCAGACTTTCAGGTCTAACACAGAGGATGAGGAGCAGGTCATGGCTGCTCCAACTCAATTGCCAACTTGGGCAGAGAAAACCCTGCAAGATGCGGGTGAACTAGTCAGTGATCTCGCAGATACAAGAAGGACTAGATCATAGTTTTTTGGGGCTCCTCAAGCCCTGGCTGCCACAAAAACCTTGCTGCCCATACATTTCTATATGTCACTTGGTTCATATCCAAATTCACACTCTGAGCTTCCAGACATCTTCACCAAGTCCTTCACTGAAAAGAAATTTTCAGAACTGAGAGCTATGCTTGGAGTGGTGGAGACAACTGAGTAAGTCANCTTAATTAATGATTTTTGTCGTTATTATTATTAGTAACTACTATTTCGGGTCAGTTAAGTGAGTTGGAATTGCTTCTCTTGTCAGTTAAGTGAGCTTAAGTGAGATAATGTGCATCACTTGAATCTTTTGGACATTAATGAATGTGTGACAGGTATCTTTAGTCGTCTAGGTCGAACTATGTGGTCTCTGTTAGCTTATGACACCTATTTTAGCTATTTCTAGCTTTTTTTTACTAGAATTTCTATGTTGGAAATTCTATATATTCACCTCCTCTCTTCTTTTTGAGGATGGTTGCTCATGTATATTCATTTTTTATTAATATAATTCTCTGATTTATGGAGAAAAAACTTTCTCTCATCTCTTAAATATCAGCAAATTTTATGTGTTCAATTTAACAAGAATTCTAGATCTATTGGGGTTTCTGCAGGAATTCTATAGTATTTGTTTTGTCATCATGTTAAAAAGAAAAAATAAATTGCATGGTTGCTTCATTGGTAGTCTTAATGATGGGGTCGTTACATATGGTATCAGAGCGGGTTCAACATGTGACTTGGGATCACTACGGTTTTCCTTGATATGATATTTGATTATAATTTTGATAATTAATTTGACTTGTATTCATGCAGTTAATCATGGTTAAAGAACATTGCGGAGGCAGACGATAGGGTGTAGGGGAGGAGGTGCGATGCCTCCAGCAGCATCCATGCCTGAGGGGTCTAACCCCCAGGGAGATGAATAGGTTGTCGGGTAGGAGCATATAGCAGTGGGTGATGTGGTTAGGTTGATGAGATATTTTCAGTGCATGTCTAAGGCACTGATCAGTTATTTAGGCAAATATGAGGCCAAGGCGTTGGCACCTCCTGAGGGTCCACCACGTGCTCTGGTTGGTACTGGTAGCATTCACTACAAACTTGAGAAGGTCAAATTTCCTGAGTTCTTTGGTGCCCCAGATAGCGCAACCATCGAGGCATGGTTGGAGAATATGGCGATGTACTTTGCACTTCGCAACTATACCTCCAACATGAAGGTCCTCATGGCGGTCTTTCAACTGAAGGGGAGCACTCTTCTATGGTGGAAGACACTCCTGCCACAACTGAACAAGGTCGTCAAAGACGTGTCATGGGAACTATTTGAGGAACAGCTTCGAGAGAGGTACCTATCATAGGAATTCATTGAGCGTCGACTCAATGAGTTCAACACCTTACAACAGGGAGGTCGTACGGTGCCCGAGTATGAGGCTCGTTTTATGGAGCTGATTCGGTATGCTCTACATCTTAATACTGAGAAACTTAAGGTCAAAATGTTTGTGCTCATCCTTAATGGCAGCATACATGCAAATGTTAGGATTTAGATGCCTCAGACCTTGCATGATGTCGTCCATAAGGCCCTCATAGCAAAGGAGGATCTTGTTAGCGGGGGTCAAAGTAGGACTCTAGCGAGACCGGAAAGGCAGGAGTCATCTAGTGCACAGCAACATCATACACAAACCAAACATATGCCTGGATATCATGGCTTCCAGAGAGGGTCCCCTTTCACTACACCTCAGTGATTGGTGCCTCAGCAGCAGACACCTTATCGGGGACCACAGCATCAACAACAGCGTCGAATGCAGCAGCAGTAGTTTAGGCCTATTCAGCAGAATAGACCAGGATTCCAATCTAGTGGGCCATCATCTTCTACTTCGGGTACCAGGAGTACTATACCAAAGAAGGGGTGTTGGACATGTGGGGAGCCACACTACTAGTGCGAATTTCCAGTGGAGAGGAATAGAGCGTCTGGATCATCCGGACCCACTACCGTGGGATATTTGGGCAAGGCCCATCGGATTCATGCAGCGGTGAATAACCGTCAGGCAGAGTACTAGTCAATTTTTCTTGAGACGTCGGGTACCGTCGCTGACCAGACCCTTAATATTTTGATACATCTCGGGGCTACCGAGAGTTTCATTTCTAGTGCAGCACTAAAAAGGATTCAGGTAAAAGTAGTCGAACAGGATGAGTTTAGCTTTGTAGAGATGGCTTTCGGAGCCAAATAGAAGGTTGGAGGAAAGGTTACAGGCTATACCCTTAACCTTGGAGAGTTTGTCACCGGGGTCGACTCGTATGTCACAATATTATGATCTCATGACGTTGTGATTGGTATGGACTGGTTGGAATCGCATGAGGCGATACTCAACTGTAAGACAAAATGGTTGAGCTTGATTGATGACAAGGGACAGAGACATAAGATTGTAGGTTGGAACCAGGGAGTTCCCCTGAGGTTTATCTCTTCCTTGCAGTTATGGAAGAGCATGCGCAAGGGATGTAAGCTTTATGCAATCCTTTCGTTAAACAAGAAGGGAGTAGCGGAAGGTCTAGAACACCTCCCGGTGGTGAGAGAGTTTGCAGACATATTTTTGGAGGATTTACATGGGATGTCATCGGAGAGGGGATTGGAGTTTACCATATACCTAAAACCAAGGACTGAACCAATAGCTAGAATGCCTTATCATATGTCAACCCCGAAGTTATAGGAGTTGAGAATGCAATTGAAGGAATTGTTGGACCTGGGACCGATACGTCTTAGTGTGTCACCGTGGGGTGCGCCTGTCATTTTCATATGAAAGAAGGATGGGTCATGGAGGCTCTACATTGACTATCATCAATTGAACAAGGCAATGATCAAGAATCAGTATCTGTTTCCGAGGATTGATGATCTGTTCGATCAAATGAAGGGTGCTACGGTGTTCTCAAAGATTTGCGATCAGGGTATCACCAGTTACAGATCAAGGACGATGATGTCCCTAAGACCACCTTTAAGATGTGGTTTGGGCATTACAAGTTTATTGTATTACCGTTTGGACTGACAAACACCCCAGGGGTATTTATGAGTTTGATGAACGGGGTGTTCCACAAGTACTTGGACAAGTTCGTCCAAGTATTCATTGACGATATTTTGATTTACTCTCGAATGACAGAGGAGTATGACGAGCACTTATGCTTGGTACTACAATGTCTGTGAGAGCATAAATTGTATGGGAAGTTGTCCAAAATCTCGTTTTATCAATCAAATATTCACTACTTAGGGCACGTCATATCCGATGAAGGTATTTTCGTGGATCTAGCAAAGATCAAGGCTATTATGGAATGGCCTACACCGACGAGTGTCCCAAAAGTGTGTAGCTTCATGGGTTTAGAAGGCTACTATCAATGGTTCGTTGAGGGATTTTTGAAGATAGCAAAATCCGATCTGGAGTTACAGAAGAAGAAAAAGAAGTTTGTTTGGACCAAGAAATGCGTGGAATATTTTCAAAGGCTCAAGGAGTTGTTGACAATGACACCGATACTAAAGGTCCCTGACATGGATGCGGACTTTTTCGTATGCACTGATGCATCCAAGGAAGGCTTAGGTGGAGTCTTGATGCAAGACGATCGAGTGATCTCTTACATCTCGAGGAAACTAAGAAGGCATGAGGAGAACTATGTGATGCACGATTTGGAGTTGTTAGCCAGTGTTTATGCCTTGAAGGTTTCAAGACACTACGTAGTTGGATGAAAATTTGAACTAAAGACAGACCATTGTGGACTACAACACATATTTACACAAAGCGACCTGAATGCGCAACAACAGCGTTGGTTGAAACTGCTTAGTGAGTACGATTTCGATATTTCTTACATAAAAGGAACAGTGAACCGAGTGGCAAATACATTGAGTTAGAGACCACGCATATTTTTGGTGTTGCCTCTTCAGAAGAATCTATGTGAAAAGATTCTAACTTTACAGCGTGATGATGACTGGTACAAAGAGGTCGAGGATTTTATCATACAAAACACAATGATGGTACCAAGATTTGAAGGATTTATGTTTGACAATAATGAATTATTGAGGTTTAAAAATTGAATTTATGTACCACTGAGCGACAAGTTGAGGTGCTTGATCCTAAACGAGGCTCATAGAGCAGTATACATGGCTCACCCGGGAGTCGCGAAGATGAGGGAGGACCTTAAACCCTTATTATTTTGGAAAGGAATGAAGGAATACTTAGTCAACTATGTGGCCAGATTTCTAGAATGTTAGTAGGTAAAGGCCGAACATAGACATCTAGCAGGATTACTACAGCCACACACTATTCCGAAATCAAATTGGGAGGTTATTTTGATGGATTTTATTGTTGGATTGCCACTGATGGCAAGGAGACACAACTTGATTTTCGTAGTAGTGGACACTATGAGGAAGAGTGCTCATTTTATTCCTCTGCATATGACATATCAGGCACCTGACATAGCGAGAGTTTTCATCAATGATATTGTGAGGCTACATGGCATGCCTAAGAGGATTATATCCAATCAAGGATTGGTGTTTACTGGACGATTTTGGACTAGTTTCCAAGAGGCCTTGGGAACCCAACTTAACTTTAGTATTGCGTATCACCTGGAGACTGACAGGAAGAACGAACAAATGAACCAGACCAATAAGGCAAGGGCCTTATTCCTTAGAGGCCCTTAGTCTCCCACAAGATCACCTGACAGATTATTGACTCCAGGGGTTTTTGATGTCTACCAATTCAGTCAAGAGGCGAGTGGCACCCTTGGAGCATGGAGTGTGTCTTGAAGGGCACGTTGTGCAAATGAAACACAATGAGGCAAGTGGCACCCTTGGAGCACGGAGTGCATCCTGAAGGGCACGTCGCGTTGTTAAATAATAAATGAATAAACCTATATGGACTTAGAATGAATAATGTGATGAGAAAGACTTAAAACAATTTCCCTAATAAAATGTCGCCCAACCTAGGAAAATAACGTCTAGGTCTAAGTGATACTTGTGATAAAAAAATATGTATGTTTATATAAAAATAAAATAAAAATAAATAAATAATAATCATCATCATCATTAATCATGTGACGAGAAGGGGGTAAGTAATTCAATTAATTTATAAAAAAACTTTTGGGGGATAAAATTTAAAAGGGGGAAATAATTGTTTTTATCACATATGCTAATTAAAAATTTATTAATTAAAAAGGAAAAGGGGAAAAAGTTAATTTTCTACACCTGTCAATTTGAGTTTTGAATAAAAAGGGGAAAGAGGGAAATCTAAAAGAATTAGGAAACTAGGAAAAAGTGGGAAACATAAAAAGAAAAGGGAAACACAAAAAAAAACAGAAAGACTAACTTAGTAAGGTATCAAGCATTTAAGAACTTTCTAAATTAAACTCAACTAGTAAATTAGTAAGGGGGTAAGTCATTAAAATGTGTAAAGGAATATGGGGACACCTAGGAGAGATTTTAGAAATGCTTTTAGGTGGGTGAGGGAAATAGGAGTAATTAATTAATTAATGAAATTAATTTATGGTGCAATGAAGGGAATGGGTGACACATGTACGGGGAGGATTTTTATGAATTAAATTATTGAACAATAAATTAAATGGGATTTTGGGAAAGTAAATGACTTGGAAAATATATATAAAGAAGGTAGGAGGAGGATGATGGATCTCTTTTGTTATGCATAACGTTACGCTGCAGAATCTTAGACTTGACTGACTTAGCTTGTGGGAGTTGGGATACCCAGCTCGGTGAGGAGTGGTACCTCAGCCTTGCGAGGGGAGATGGGAGCTAGTTTCTCTCTGTTTTAGTGTGTGTGGCCCCTTTGTGGATTGGGGGGCTAAGGGGGAAGAAGAGTACCCCTAGCATTGGCTAGGAGGTACCACTAAGTCTCATCGGTCAAAAAGCGGGAGCTGCAAGGAGCATGTGGGATAACGACTCAGACCGGATGGCTTGGGCTATGGTACGCTTACTTTGATTATGCATGGTATATTCTTATTATACCTCATCCTTTCTATATTTTTAATTGGGTAAGGAAAATACTTGACTTAGCATTTTAATTGATAATTTAATTTCCCCATAGCCTTAAGCTTGTCGTTGACTTGACTCCCATGACAATCAATCCCTAAATGCAATGACCATCCCATGGTTTATTGATTTGTGTTGAGTTTGTGCTTTTCACTTCACCCTTGTCCCTAGCTCATCAGTCCATGCCTGAGAAGTCGACCAAGATCCAGATCGACGATCATCACTTCAGTGTTAATAGACCTATAGATCCTAACGCCCTACTTTTATGTGCATGGATGATGAGCGAAGGATGTGGTTGCTAAGTTGTCTACCACTGTTGATTGTCCTTGGTTGATTGATGGTCATTGTGCATTTTGGCGATTGAGTACCTCTACGTCTAATTGCTTAAACTCTTAAACCCTTGTGTAACCTTGAAATATTATCATTGTTTTTCCTTGATTGATAACCTCTGAGTTGAAGGCCCAATCTCTGCATTTTGGATTGTTTGTGTGTGGATTGATAGCTTTATTGAACAACCATGTGGTTTACAGTGGACAACAATTTATTCTTAACATTTCCTTATCATGGATAGCAAATATTATATGCCTACACTTGTTTATATGTCTGCACTCTTTCTTACAATAGGGCTACTAGTCTTAGATATATTTGCAATTTTATACAATGCATGTGTTTCTTTCAGTTACACAGGGAAATTTTTCCTAGTAGTTGCTTGATGGATTAGCAGTGGATCTGCATGCAAATTTCAGTTTTCATTTCACATCGATTACCCTTTTTGTAGTCTCCCATTGCCTTCATTTCAACCACACTTCCTCTAGGCGTTTTTATATATCCTTACGGCTATGTTTTACAGCGAATCCGTGCCCTGGATGGCAGCGAATTTCTTCATTGAAATCTAGTGTCCATATGTCATTGACAACGATTTTGGACTTGAATGGTAGTGGATTTCCTTTGAGTGATGGATATAATTCTCTACGACTTTTATATTGATGGCATGACCATTGCCGAATTATTGCCCTACATTTTTTTTATATTGAATGCATTTTTAATGCTAGACATCTTGCTCTATTTTTTTTTTTATCTGAAGGCGTCTTCATTGCTGGATGGTTGCTTTGGCAATTTTGCCATTTTTTTTCTTAGACCACAATCATTTTTGGCTTAGCTGACAAATTGCCTCTCTGCTTAGACTACATTTTCTTTAACCTCTCAGCGTTAGTATTGCGTTTTGATTTCAACTATTGGAATGTGTTTTTCCAACATCTTTCAGTCATATTTAAGGTAGAAGTTATTTCCCTGCATCTTCCTTACTCCCTCACGAGCTACCTCCATTTTCGTTGATGAACCTCCAATGTCGGCAGCTTCTTTATTTTCCTTCTAGCAGTGATTTATGTGCCTGTAAATTCGTATTGCATTTTTACTGGTGTTATCTATGGCAGCGAATTGGTGATTGTGGTGTAACATCACTACTTTTAATTACTATTACGATTTTACATATTATTGCCAGCGAATTAGGTGGTTGTGGTTGAGGGTTGCAATTTGATTATTTAATTACTGAGTATTGTGATTTGATTAATTAATTACTGAGTATTGCGATTTGATTTTTTTTATTACCAAGTATGGCGATTTGAGCATTTAATTACTGGTCGAGTATTGTGATTTGGAGTATTGCGATTTTAGTATTTTATTTATCGGTTTGCATATTGCGATTTGACTTGAGTTTTTCAATTTAATTACTATCATGATACCGAGTGGGTAGACTCTATTAAAATTCAGCAACATAATAATTGTCCTTCATTAACATCCTTTCCATTAATTCCTAACAACAAGAAGTCAACTCTATTATTTAACCGCATTTAGCATCAATTCGTGCATTGAATAACTTGACTTGACACTATTTACGAATAGCAAGAAAGCTTTGATTTGTTGAATAGCATCGAACTGGCAATTAATCATAAACAACAAATAAACTCAATTTGCATTGAATAGTCTGACATGACTTTTATTTACAATAGTAAGATAGCATTAAAGTTGCATGAAATAGCGTAGAAATGGCTTTTAATTATAACCGCATAACAACATTAAAATGGAATTACAATTGCATTTAATCGCACTCAT
This sequence comes from Picea glauca, assembly GCA_000966675.3. Taxonomy (NCBI): domain Eukaryota; kingdom Viridiplantae; phylum Streptophyta; class Pinopsida; order Pinales; family Pinaceae; genus Picea; species Picea glauca. The sequence continues at coordinate 7,946 of JZKD02S0506367.1, read as the reverse complement.
TTATTGACAACAACCACTTATATAATGTAGACAACAATTGCAATTTAATTGCCAACATATTTTATATATGATAGACAGCATGATGTAATTAATATTGCAGATAGTGTTATAACCTGTGATAGATAACAAGGTTGATTAATAGTGTTACATTAATAACGACGTACATTTGATATAGTTAATATCATTAGGTACGGTTAAATTGTTAAATGATAGTTGTGTTATTGATTATTTAGGACTTGTCAATTAGGACAGCATTGTCATTTAGATAATGAAGTTGTTGATTAAGGTTCGTTGTCATTGATGTCAACCCTTGAAGAAAGACCTGTAGCACAAAGGTTTGGGTAATGGACCCAATATTGTTTGATGTAAATATGACTCATTATTGTTTTGTCATTGTTGATAAGAAGTAAATATGGATGAACTCCAAAGTGCTCCCCTTATGGTGAAAGCCCTCACTGGAAGATGCTTTGTGGAGTAAGAGACCCCATCCTTAATTGTGGAATAATGAGATGAAGGAAAGTGAATTTGTTAGGGAAAATATCCTAGATGGATATTTCTTGTCATGTCATTTCCATTGGTATGTGGAATGTCACATAATTCCTCATAGTTAGAGAGTTATGGCCATGAGAAGTTGGAGACCCCAGGTTTGGGTAATGGACCCAAGTTTGTTTGATGGGTAAAGGTATGAGTNAGGAAAGTGGGCCAAGTGACCTAGAAGATGTTTTTAAGGAAGCTACTTGGAGAGTATAAATAAGAGGCAATGCTCTCTCATTTGAAACACACTTGATCATATTGAATATATATATGTTTCTGATGTAACCAAGGATATATAAATCGTAATTATGAGTGAAGGTGAAGAAAAGAAGGCCGAAATGCAAGGAAGGATAAATTTTTTTGATGGTGTTTTCTAAGGTATGTTATTTACAGGTCATCTCACCATTTTCACTATAAATTTTTTTCTATAATTATCCATACCATGCAATTTCTATTCAAGTGATAAAACATATCCAAGTATCTGTGATAAAAAATTCATCTTGTGGGTCGTTGTATTTTGGGAGTTACACTGTGGAAAATAGGGTTTGTAGCTAGTCCTGAAACTAGTCAAAATCAGGTGTTTCGGGTAAAAACGTCATAACTTATTAATAACAGATCCAAATTCAGTGAGACAAAATGTGTTGGTTAGGGGATAGTCTGTAGTATTCTTTGTAACAGTTTTAGATCAATTCATAAAATATTTTGTGCAGGGAATTCTCTACAATGTCGCTCTCTAGAATAAGACAGAATTCAACAAGGTATGCCATTTTTTCTATAACTACTTTTATGAGAGCTTCCAAGTAGTGACACTTGGAGGAATTGCATAAAACACATTGAAGAAAATTGTATATCAGTTTCCAATCTTTATACATTATAGGTTCAAAGTTATGATTACTTCAAGTTAGGGTTGTTGACTAATCCAAAACTAAGCATGTGAGACTAAACAAAAGTTTGATTAAAATGCTAGTCTCTTGTTTTTAAAGTTAAGGAAGGTTTGAAGGAATGTGATCATATACACCAGGTCTATTATAGAGCTACAAATCAGATTTGGATGATGAAATTGATGAGGGCTNATGTGTGTGATTGTTTATTTCTTACTGCTCATTATTGGATAATAATTCTACATTGATATAACATTTGAATAAAAAGGATTATAATTACACTATTACTAATTCACCCCCCCTCTCAATAATCCAACAGAAGCTGCGTAAGATTGCTTTTAAATGATGAGTAGTGCACTTACTTTAATAAACATGTATCGTGTGGGAAAGCATGTTGATTTGTTGAGTTCTATTTTCGTTCACACTTGATAACATTTATGTCTTTAGTAACATTACAATAGTTTACCCTTCATGCATAGATCTCTTACTTAAATTTAGGGCTTCTTGGATGTCATCGACATTTATTGGATTGTGCATATGTTGAGTGACATCTTCATGAATCTTGTCTACCTATTGCTTGAGGGTGTAGGCGTAGTCTTCCTGTCAATTATTTCATCCCTTAGCGAGTTAGATTCATCTTGAGTCCTTGGTCCAGATAGGTTAGGTAGAACCAAGGTTATTATCACGTCACCACCTAGGGACAGCATGATTCCTGATGAGGGGATCATGGCGTGCCCTATTGGATAGCAGTGAATGATAACTTGGTTGGAGTCAGTGCCTTCCATGTGAGTGTTGTTGAGTGTTGTAAGTTTTCTTTTGGTGCATGGGTTGAATGCCTTCATGCATTTGGTTCATGTGCCTTTAGGCTCTAGTCATTGGTCGTCAAGGCCAATTTTTGGGAGGGGGATGTTATCCCTTATCTTGTAGGCGTGGTATTTTTTGTGTCGGGCGGGTAGTCATTTCTCCTTGTTGTTTTATGCATGTTTCTCCTAGCTGCTCTTGTGCTAGTGTGTGGAGTCATAGATGTTTGTTTCCTATTCGGCGGATGTGGTGCTCGTCGTCAAGTGTGTTGTCTAGTTGTATTCATTTTGTCATCCTGTTAAAAAGAAAAAAAAAATGCACTATTGCTTCGATGGTAGTCGTAATGACGAGGTCGTTACACAAACCCAAGCATATTGCAAGAGAAATATCCCAACAATGGACATGTTCTTTAAACATCATAACTTATGTTAGGTTTTCCTCATGAACACTAGTGTCTTACTCCAAGAATACAAGTACAAAGAAAATAGCACAATGATGATGAAAATTATGAAAGAATTATCTCATTCATTTACATATAGAGAGGTAATGAATGATAACAATATGAAAGTGGGCCTAAAACCTTTCAACCAACCTAATACAAACAAGTAATCCCACACATGTGAGTAAATCCTCCTACAGGTGACATATGTCAAGATCCAAGGTGATGAGGATCCACAAGAAAATATCTAAGACAAGAGCACTCCTCATCCAAGGTCCAACACTCCTCCTCCAAGGGATCCAATCATCCAATCCCTCTTCAAGTCAATATTCCATTTTTGGGTCCACCCACCTACATTTCCATTCCCTCAACCCAAGCTAGAATAAGTGAAGTACAATCCTTTATGTAAGAGATCCAAGTAGCCCCATGTTGCTTAGATGTCAATTCCCTTCTGTGGAATGCCAAATTATCCAAAGACAATTTTGGATAGCTGAAAACTTCATATATATATGCATAGGAGACAAAGTTCAAGTATGTACTTTTGTCTTCTTACTATAGGCCAGTATAACCCTCTGAGCTCTCCAAAACCCTAGCCAGGTAAAAACACAAAAACCATACCTCCAATGAAGAGACTCCAATAAGAACATATCAAACTAAAAATTCCTCCTTGGCCTCATGCAAGGCATATCCTTTTCTCTTCCTCCTCATTAGGTACAACCCTAGGGTTTTCCATCAAAACCTAACTCCTTACCTCCTTAGAGTAGAAACCCTGACACCCTAGACTTCAAGAATGCTCAAGAAACCCTAGTTCTCGAAACGAGTGAAAAAGTAAAAAATAGAATGAATAAAGGAGAAAAAAAGACTAATGTTTCTCCTCCTACATCTCTAACTCAATTGTAAATAATAATAAGCATAATATTATCAATGATTTCATCATCTCCAATGTCTAACTCAATTCCCTCCCATGGAATGCCAAATTATCCAAAGACAATTTTGGATAAATGAAAACTTCATATATATGTATAGGATACAAAGTTAAAGTACATACTTTTGGCTTATTACTATAGGTTAGTACAACCCTCTGAGCTCTCCAAAACCCTAGCCAGGTAAAAACACAAAATCTCTAGCCAGGTAAAAACACAAAAAACCTAGATCCAAAAAAGAGACTCCAATAAGAAAATATCACACTAATAAGTCCTCCTTGGCCTCATGCAAGGCATATCCTTTTCTCTTCTTCCTCATTAGGTACAACCCTAGGGTTTTTCATAAAAACCTAACTCCTTACCTCCTTAGAGTGGAAACCCCGACACCCTAGACTTCAAGAATGCTCAAGAAACCCTAGTGCATTAAACGAGTGAAAAAGGTAAAAAACAAAATGAATAAAATAGAAAAAGAGACTAATGTTTCTCCTCCTACATCTCTAAATAAATTGTAAATAAGAATAAGCCTAACATTATCAATGATTTCATCATCTCCAATGTCTAACTCAATGCCCTCTCGTGGAATGCCAAATTTTCCAGCGATGATTTTGGATAGTTGGAAACTTCATATATATGTATAAGAGATGAAGTTCAAGTACATACTTTTGGATTCTTGCTATAGGCTAGTACAGTTTCATAAATTGGATCCCTCAATCAAAATGTTTCATTAATTCTTACTTGGAAAAACCCTAGTTCTTGAAATCGACTAATATATCACCCTCTAAGGCATGGGACCCAAGAGTGAGGGGTGATCTAGCTGAAATCATATGCCAGGAATCTGACAGAGTCGAAGATTCCTCAATCCGAGTCTTGGTTTTCATTTTATGTGCAGTTTCAAGTCGCATCCCAAACCATTTCGGGGACTCTTGGAAAATTCCTCCTTGGGGCATAAAAACATAATGAAGAAAAAATTTTGAGTTCTATGAGATGTTGCAATCTTGTTTAGTCATGAAATATGTGACCACATTGTACATATTCTCCCAAGGCACAGTTTCATAAATTGTACCTCTTAATCGAAATGTTGCATTGCTTCTTACTGGGAGAAACCTTAATTATCGAAATCGATAAATAAAGAAACCTATGAGGCATGGACCTAGGAGTGAGGGTTTATATAGTTGAAATCATATGACAGGAATCCAACAGAGTCAACGATTCCTCAATCTGAGTCTCAGTTTTCATTTTATTTCGAGTTGCAAGTCACATCCCAAACCATTTCAGGGACTCTTGGCTAATTCCTCATTGGGGCATAAAAACCTAAAAGAGCATCATATTTTAGTTTCATGAGATGTTTCAAGATTTTTTAGGCATGGAATAGGTGACCACATTGTCCATCTACTCTCAAGGCACGATTTCATAAATTGGAACCCTTAATCCAATTTTTTCTTTGCTTCTTGCAGAGCCAAACCCTAGTTCTCTAAATTGATGAATAAAGAAACTTATGAGGCATAGGACCCAAGAGTGAGGGGTGCTCTAGCTGAAATCACATGCCAAGAATCCAATGAAGTCGATGGTTCCTCAATCCAAGTCTTGGTATTCATTTTATTCCTAGTTGCAAGTCACATCCCAAACCATTTTGAAGACTCTTGGCTAATACCTCCTCAGGGCATAAAAACCTAACAGAGTAGTATTTTTTAGTTCTGTGAGATGTTGCAAGCTCCTTTAGGCATGGACTAGGTGGCAACTTTTTCCATCCGATCCTAAGGCAAGGTTTCATAAATTGGACCCCTTAATCCAAATGTTGCATTGTTTCTTACTAGGCGAAACCCTAGTTCTCAAAATCCATGAATAAAGCAACCTTTGAGGCATGGGACCTAGGAGTGAGGGGTTATCTAGTTGAAATCGTATGTCAAGAATCTAATGGAGTCAAAAGTTCTACAATATGAGTCTTGTTTTTAGTTTTATGCCTAGTTGCAAGGTGCATCCCAAACCATTTCGAGGACTCTTGGCCAGTTCCTCCTCGGGGCATAAAAACCTAACAGAGCATCATTTTTTAGTTTTGTGAGATGTTGCAACATTTTTTAGGAATGGAATAGGTGATCACTTTGTCCATCCTCTCTCGAGGCCCCCTTAATCATAAATTGGTGATCATAAATTGGAATAGGTGATCATAAATTGGACCCCTTAATCAAAATGTTGCATTGCTTCTTACTAAGAAAAACCGCAGTTCTCGAAATAGATGAATAAAGAAACCTTTGAGGCAAGGGACCCAGGGGTGAGGGGTGATCTAGCTAAAATCGTATGCCAAGAATCAAAAGGATTCAATGGTTCCTCAATCTGAGTCTTGGTTTTCATTTTATTCCCAGTTGTAAGTCATATCCCAAACCATTTCAGGGACTCTTGGCCAGTTCCTCCTCGTGGCATAAAAACCTAATGAAAAAACATTTTTTAGTTTCATGAGATGTTTCAATCTTGTTTAGGCATGGACTAGGTGACCACATTTTCCGTCTTCTCCCAAGGCATGGTTTCATAAATTGGACTCCTTAATCCAAATGTTGCATTGCTTCTTACTAAGTGAAACCCTAGTTCTCGAAATCGATGAATAAAGAAAATTTTGAGGCATGGAACCTAGGAGTGGGGGGTGATCTAGCTTAAATCCTATGCTTAAAATCCAATGGGGTCGATGGTTCCTCAATACAAGTCTTGTTTTTCAATTTATTCCTAGTTACAAGTCTCATCCCAAACCATTTCAGGGACTCTTAGCCAATACCTCATTGGGGGATAAAAACCTAATAGAATGGCATTTTTTAGTTATGTGAGATCTTGCAAGATTGTTTAGGCATGGTTTAAGTGACCAATTTTTCCATCCGCTCCCTAGGAATGGTTTCATAAATTTTACCCCCTAATCCAAATGTTGCATTGCTTCTAACTGAGAAAAACCATAGTTCTCGAAATCAATGAGTAAAGAAACTTCCTAGGCATGGAACCCAGGAGTGAGGGGTGCTCTAGCTGAAATCCTATGCCAGGAATCCATCAAAGTCAATGGTTCCTCAATCTGAGTCTCTATTTTCATTTTATGCATAGTTGAAAGACTCATCCCAAACCATTGCAGGGACTCTTGGCCGGTGCCTCCTTGGGGAATAAAAACCTAACAGATCAACATTTTTTAGTTTTGTGAGATGTTGCAAGCTTGTTTATGCATCAACTAGGTGACCACGTTGTCCATCCTCTCCTGCAACACGCTTTCATAAATTGGACCCCTTAATCCAAATGTTGTATTACTTATAACTGAGAAAAACCCAAGTTAGTCCAATGCTATTGATATTGGTTGGTATTATGTCTCCTCCTTGGCAAGCCCATGTTCCAAATACCAATATGACTACACATTATATAGGTGTATGTAAATGGAAAAACAATGTATATGCCCCTCACTAACTTCATCATTTATTTTCATTCTCAGTCATGGAAGGGAAATTGTTATGCACTACATGATATTTTGGTCATCACGAAGGTGAATGAATCTTATAATATTGTGCTACATATATGAATGGATTTTGGGCCATAATTGCACAGTTTTGGTGGATTTTTTATCATAGTAAATTATCCAACCTTGTTTTTATATAGAATTGAATTTATTATGAATTTATGAGTGTTTAAGGAGCAAAGCTATGCAAGGATGGTGACCTAAATTTATAGCTTCACCATAGTGCTTTTCACATGCATTTATTTTACACTGCATTCATAAAATCTTATGATAATTAGGTAAGATTTTGAGAATATAGAAGACATAGGTCTCATGTAATATTAATACTAGTTAGCTTGGTTATCACTACCACCCTCCAAACTCTTCTTGTTCTTCCATGTATGAGTTAATATAGAATTTTGTGTTCTTCCATGTATGAGTTTAAATTAATTGTTTAGATTAGTTATCAATTGTATTATTATGCCTACCAAATAATAGCCACAAGAATCATTCTATTCATACTCCATAGAAACCATGCTAGAGAGTGAGTTGAACATATGATTGAACCTCCACTAACACTAAGGCTAATATACAACCATTCATTGTAATTTGCATTGTACATTGAAATCCCACCATGGAGATATGAGATAGATACCTTGGGAAAGGAAACCTTGATGTTGAAAATTTAATTTTCACCATATAAATAATAAATGTAGTGATATTTATAATAGTGCAATGTGAAATATTTCTAAGATTCAATGTGGATTGTTCTCCCAACACTTCTAACCTCTCTCTGGCTCCATTTTTAGGTGGCTCTATATTATTCTTCATTGATAATTTTTCTAGAAGACATACCACATAATATTATAATATTATGTGTATGCCTTTTGATGTTATATTTTTGTCTTTTT
>JZKD02S0506356.1:0-16882 GCA_000966675.3 Picea glauca | reverse complement strand
TAGCCTCACAATGAGTTGGTGCTCATAAGTATGATAATGTACAGAATGTAAATATTTCTTATCATATAAAGAAGAAGAGGTTTTTACCCTTTATGGGTTTCCTCAAGAAATATCTGTCTCTGTGTATTTCATGTGTGTGAATGATGCTGAATGTTCTATTGTTTACTTCCTTGCATTATTTTGATAATCATTGAGAGTTCTGTAATGAATTTAAAAATGGATATAATTGTTTAAGCACAGTAACCACTGATTCACCCCCCCATCTCAGTTGTTCAACAAACCCAATACAATATTGCAATTTCCTATGACCAACTCCCTAGAAAACTTAAACACCATTCTTTCAATTACATTGCTAATTTTTCATAATGGTGCTACCATACAATGCACATTCCATACTTTTAGCATTGATATATCGAAAAAACACCCAAAAATATGACCACGTCAAAAAACCACTTAGAAATAATTGTCAATATTCCCTTTTCAATAATTACCAAGACCACAACCAATTCCTGCTTCATGTCAAGTACTCACCAAATGACTTTGTTTTCTTTTTCATCGAGGATAAATTTCAAAATAATTTACTTTCCACCTCATGTATATGGATAAATTAATGCACAATTAAAAAATATATACTTACTACATAGAATGTTGCACTCCAACCATAGATATACGTTTCTTCCTCTCTTCCCTCCACTTTCACCTTTCATTTGATTTTAATCAATGTTTTCTTGCAAAACTTGGGGGTAACTTTATAAACATTAGATGCACCAAAACACACAGACACCGACACCATCATATTATTGTTGTCCAACTCACTAGTCCTTCATTGAACAATATTGTGCCTTTGTTATCCATGTGTCACTTAGGAGCATGAAGTTTCTTCTTTGATTACGAGCCTATAAGCTTCATTTTGCAAGGCCAGTTTCATCATATTTCCAGTTATGTATCTATTACATATTCATTTTTCTTCCTTCATGTAAATAAATTATCAACAACAATAACACCTTTCACCATGAGTTTGTTAACTAGGTGACTTCCAACAAAGCCTATTGCACGATTCACAACAAATCACAGGTACTTCCTCTTCAATCCCATGGGAACTTTATCCCTCAAATTCACCATCAAACCTAGATGATACTATGCAACCCATTGATGCTAGTCTAGCACAAAAATTCATACCTACACACGCTCTCGTCCTTTCCTCGCAAACACAAAATATATCATCATTGTATTGGGTAGATCCACAACACAAGAGAGCCATAATTCCTAAGATAACCCTGCACCACTGAGCATACTTCTTGCATTTTCCATCAATGTCCTATTCATTCTTTCTACAACTCCATTATGTTGTGGCGTGTATGGAGTGGTATTTTTCCTTTCTATTATTAACTTCTTATAGAATTCCTTGAACTCATTTACCCATAAATCTCCACCATGATCTATCCTGAACACCTTTATTTTCTTCTCTTCCTAGTTCTCTACAAGAGCCTTAAAATCTTTAAATTTATACAAAACCTCAAATTTCTTTTGAAGAAAATAGATCTGTGTTCCTCTAGAAATCATATATGAATGAAAATTGGTACACATATTTACCTAGTGATGGAACATGCATAGGTCCAAACACATCATTGTGTATCAACTCCAAGATTTATTTTTCTCTTGTAGCACCAAATGGGAACCTTACCCAATTATGGTTACCATATATAAAATGTTCATAGATATTAAAATATAATGAGAAATCAAACATACCTTCAACCATACCTTTACCATGTAATCATTGAAGGCCCTTCTCTCCAATATGTTCTAGTCTTTGATGCCATAACATTGTCTTCTCGCCAAGAATAGTAGTGGTCTAGAGACATTGAACAACAAAAAATCCGAGAAGCATTTTCAAATCATATTTCTCTCCTTTATTTTGAACTTTTCCTAATCTTTTTTCATTAACATACCAATAGATTTTTTACCTAGATCCACAACCCACTATTCTCTATATACAAGAATATATTCCATATTTAGTTTCCATAACTAGAAGCTTTGGTTGTTAAACTTATCTATTTCTATTCTTGAACTACTCACCACTTTTGTTCACACAATATTCACTGTGTAAATCTCTAACTTAAGAACAAGTTTATCATAGACCCAAGATACCCTTTCTCTTCATAGAATGAGCTAAACCTTAGCAACAAATATGCCCCTCTAAATTCAATAACCTTAATCTAATACAAAATGAATATTTTAAAACCTTGTGTAAGAAAAACATTACTAACATAACTTAAAACATAAAAATAACAATGACACATTCACATAGCGTACACAAGATTTACCTTGGAAACCTTTAACTAGGAAAACCAACCTAACTAAAAGCCACACCTCTCTTTGTCTCAGTGTATTAACTTCACCATTTACAACACAATATTTAGGTATTCCATAACATCCAAAACCTTGATATGTTAACCCAGATTAGATTACAACCCTAATTCCTTAAGTAGAAATAGTTTGTAATGGGACAAAAAATCACAAAACAAATGAAAATGGACCCAAAAAAATATTTCCAAGGCCCACTTTCCAAGTACCCCCTTGAACCATTTTTTCACTAGGATGAGACTAATTCTACCTACAAATAGTCCATCACATATCCAATAATCTATGTGAAACTCAAGGCCATCCATGACTCATTATTATAGGGATGAAATAATTTTGGTGGTATATACATGGTTAAGCAAGTCCACTTAGTTTTTCCCCAGATGAAGGAGGATAAAGACTATTAGTGTTAGATGATTGTTCAAGGGATAAATGCATCAAACAAAACACAAAACTTTCTTTGGTTGATTTTTTCAAACAAAGTCACAATCACTTTGGACATGTTGACACCCAAAATAGTACTTAGGAAACAACACTCAAACACTCTCTTGGGATAGGCAAGAGGATCCATGGGGATACTACCTAGCACTTAAATCCTCTTAAGGTCCTCCATTTCTCTTATTGCATTCCTCATGAAGAGTAATTGCATGGGAGAGAGTAAGAACAAGGTTTTGCAAAAACTAAAGACTTGGAAGTTTCCTTCTTATAATTAATGTTTCTTTTGTTATGTATATGAATTTTATTGTGTTCCTTATAATTTTGAAGGAGAGTAGAAATGTATAAAAAACTAAAATAGAAAGAATAAGTCCCAAGCACTCGACTTAAAGATAAACTAAAAAAGATACTAGTGCATGCATTTTCTAGTACATTCTAGTGTGCATGCATGCATTTTCTAGGATGAATAAAATAGTCGTTGGAGAGAGATGAGAATAAATAGACATTGTGGAGATTAGTACATTAATAAAATAGTTTTGATAGTCGTTGAGGAGTAATAAAATTCAAAATATGGACTGGTCAAGGTGAAATACAAGATTTAAAATATTTTAATAGTCGTTGAGGAGAAAAAAGGTGGAAAACATGAAATTTTTTTGAAATTTAAAAAAATTTAAAATGAAATTTTAAAATTGAGGGATAATAGTTGAAATGGTAATACGAGGGAAAGAAAATAATTAGTAGGGATGGATAGGAAAAAATTTGCTAGTTTGTTGGTCTAGAAGATATAGTAAAGGAAGAAATTGAAGAATAGAAGAGGAGAGAACTGAATTAAAGGGAAGAGTGAAGGATAGGAGGATTATTTAATTAGACGATGGATAGTGGGTTTCCATGATTGGCTGAGTTTGTATCTATTATCCTGATTAATTTTTTTTGGGTGTTTTTCGATTCCGAGAGCTTCTCGAACAATATGGGAGGAGCAATAAGGTTTTACAGCAAGTATTTTTTCTTGGACAAAACAAATAAGGTATTTAGAATTGTAGGAATGTTCAATGACCAAGGATTTTAATCTGGATGATGGCTATAAATGCAACCAATCATGGAAAGCCATTATATTATCCTATCCTTCCCTACTAATTCTATTCTTGCTCCTGTATTATCATTTCAACCATTGTTGGGATCATATTTTGTCATAATAAAACCACCATACACACTTCCTTTTTTCACTCAATTTTCCTCCATTTTTGGTATTTTCTGTACCCATTTCCACTTATCAAAGGCTCAATAAGGGATTATGAGGTAATTCTTAGTTTATTTCTAATTTTCTATTTAAAAAGAAAACATATTTAATTTTTGAGTTTTTACTTCTGGTTACCAGAAAAATTAACTTCTTGTAATTGCTCTGTCGTTAGCATGTTTCCAACATGATCCAGGTAAAATCAAAACATGGAGCATGATCAAAATATTCATGGCATGGACGGGTTCCCTTTGGAACCAAGAAAATTGACTCATAGATGCTTGGTCAATGCATTGTCAACTCTCTTCCACTTAGAAGGAAAAAAATCATGCTATTACAATAGGTTGATAACTTCCGACATGATTTCCAAGGTGATTAGGACAAATCTTGAAAAAGTAAAACATGGGTTTTGTGAAGAATGAGTCAATTTGAGTTTTGCTAGAGAAAATTTTCCAAAAACGGTTCTATTTGGGAGATTTGAAGGTTTTCCTAAAGAAGTAAAACCTAGATTTTATGTGCGGCCAATTTTTAACAGGTATTCAAACTGCCCATCAAATCATGGAGGAAATTGCTCATTCTGAGCTTGACCCAGCTGAAATGGAAGGTTGTTAAGATCTATCATTACTCTAGAGAGGGTTTTTAGGCTCATTGATTACATTTCATTTTGTATAAATATGTTAAACTATGAAGCTTTTAGGGGGTGTCGAATTGGAGAACTTATGCATGCACTATGTAGATGACTTTATGATTAATACAAAGGTTTTGATTTCCTCTATTTAATATTATTTATTTGTCCATGCACCAACTTGGAGGGCCCCCATGTTTGGTTCATGTGGCAACATTGTAAATAATGTGTGAGTTTCGTTACAATTTTCTTGTTTCATAGAATTCTCTTTAGTTATCTTATTTTTAGATCAGATTTAGATTACTGTTATTGAATACTTTATTTTGTCTTGATGTTATAAGAACTAGAAAAATATATTCTTCATTTGATTGGTTGATATTGGAATCTAAAATGGTATTTTCGTAAATTGAATTTATCAATGCACATGTATGCTTAAGCTTTCCTTACAAACATTACTTCACAATTGAACAAAGTAATATTGGAAGCCATCTCTTGTTGGGTTATTTAAAAAATTCATTGTTATCAAAGTATTATTGTGAATCAACTTACACTTTATAATATGAATTTATACTATTGAAATTGTTATAGCCATAATCTCTTCACTTGTAGAGGAAAATCCACTCTGCAATCTGATTTCCATCCAAGAAGATTGTGATAGTTAAGTTGAAGGAATTTAGCATTTAGATATTTTCATATGATTTAATTTCATGAAGGTGTGGTAAATATTCTTTTAGTCATTAAAATTCATAGTCAGTAGAGTCCTGTTACAAACAAACCCTCACTTGTTGAGGTAAATACACTTTGCAACCAGTTTGTCTACCATTATATTTGTGGACCTTAGATTGAAAGACTTTAGCTTAGAATCTTTCTATTTGATTTAAGTTAATGAAAGTGTGATGAATATTATTTTCCAATCATCGATCTCCACAAGTGAAGAGAGTATCATTGTGTGTTCTTTTCGAGGCATGACATCTCACAACCAGAGTTTCTACCTTTGTAAGTTGTGGAAACCTATATTGGATAATAATAGTTCCATTCTGTTATTTTGCTAGTTCAAGTAAAGTTCATTCTTAGTTTGTTGGGATAATATTTGATCTTGCATTTCCTATTCTTGCACTTCAAAGTTTATGGACTCTCGGATTGACAATTAATATTCAAAACTTATGCAAATAAGTTTCCCAATATTTTTGCGCTGTTGTCGAGGAGGTGCTAAAGGGATTAGAGCCTAGGTAGGTACATTGTTTCCTTTTATGAAAGTGTGTTTTATTTTAGTTTGATTCATGAAATGAAGGGAATACTAACCTGTGTGAACAAATAAGTTGGTGACAATAGGATCCTAGTAGCACGGTGGCATTTCAAGTACATAACTAGTTTTCTTGTATTTTCTTTAAGTGTGTTTCCTTTTCATTTCTTCAATATTTTTAAATTTTTTTGGTGTTGTAAGAACCCTATACACTAATCCATGTGCAAGACAAGTATTATCAACCAACAAAGAAGACTTCAAGAATGTTCAAGAACCTGTTGAGTAAAGGAGAATGTTACTCCAATAATTTTCTCAAATCATGGTAGCATCCAGAATATCTGCCTCTCAGGAAGAGAAAATTTTGACAACAGTCAAGAATATATTTGCACTTCAAGAAGTGATAAAAGAGGAATAATTCCATGAACAAAAACAAGAGGAGACCAAAGAATCACAGACCATGTTCGATGGAGAGCAGTCATTAGAACCTGAGATCAAGGAATTTCTAACATTCCTATCATCAGATCCTTTATGCATTCAAGAGATTGACCATTAGACAAAAGAATATATGCATGGCATGACAAAGGAGGAAACATGAATCAATGCTAATGAACAAGAGAGCCAAGACGACAAAGACTACATTGAACTTTGGTTCTAGACACACATCAGTGTGAATCATCACTCTATTCTTCAACATTTCTTGACATTATCACAATTAGGGAACTTGGTCTCTCATGTTCTAGTACTTATCAAAGTATATTTTTCAAACCAGAATATGAGCACATTTGTAATCCTACTATGCACATGGATTCAACGGAAATACTCCTACACTTGAGAAAATAACTTCCTTTTTCAAGTAGAGTAGGATAAACTAATGAATAAATAAAATAGTAAAGAGAAATATAAGTCCAGTTGTGAAAACCAATTTACTGGTGCTAATGGACACCCAATTTTCTTGAAAACCAGACAACTGGTGGGAAAAGTTCACAATAATTTCTGCATTCAATTGTTGGTTCCATCTTGTATTATTCAAATCAGTTTGTTCTCATGTTAGATGATGGGGGATTCATTGAGGCCCTCCTAGCAAATCTCATCCCATCGAATCCAACACATCATCTAGTATCGAGGCTAGATATTTCATAGTGCCTTGGGATTTGCATACATCAATGGAAAGTTTTCTAATTGTTAGTCATGAGAATTCATCAATGTCTCTTGAATGACAGATCTTGTAGGTGACTCAACTTCAACACATCCATTCGTAAATTTCAAGATGAACTAAGGTACTTTAGCACTCATTATCATTGCTTCATGTTGGCTAATGACATACCTTGATGGCCAGTAATCCAATGACTTCTTTTCATGATCGACATCAACACATTCATTCACATGATAATAATTGTACCTCGGATTTGGGTAACAATTGAAGACTATCTGGTTTCATAGTATCAACAAAAACTTACAGTAGTTCACTTTCTAAAGCTTCTTGTAGCAGTATGTTCATGTCTTGTTCTAATAAAAAATGTCATTTAGTCTTGTTGGTAGCCACCACAACTCCTTTCCATTCATGTTCTTTTCCAATGAGTCAATAGAATTGGATCAACATTCATGTCTCCAAGAATGTTGTTCATTCAAAGTGTTCTCTCAAATATAATGTACCTCCTATTCAACCTCCAGTCAACACATATTGTGTTCTCATGATTCCTACATATTCAACATCAATGTCAATCTAATCTCCATAAAAATAAAAGAGGAAGTTGATTAGTAGAGAAGAGTTGATTGAAGACATTACAACAAACTTCCAAATAGTAGGTATTCAATTGTCATATATTCAAGGAGTAGATATTCAAGAAGAAAGTATTCAAAACATCCAAGAAACATACAAACAAATTTAATCCCTTGGAGGAACATTCCAGCTACAAATTCATAAGAATAAGCATAAGCATCCGGTACAAAAAGGTTTGATATTTTTTTTTTGTTATTAGAAAATCAAATAAAACTACAAATTGCTTTTAAATCTTTTATAGTCTATTATCATCCATAATCCTTCACCCTATCCATAATCTATCTCACTCATTATTTCTATCATAAGTTATTTTCTATCATGCCTATCCATATACTACCCATCCTTTTATCCCCATAATCCATTTTTACTCTAAATCTATTCATAACCATTACCTATCTTCCTATAAATCACTACCTATCTTCTTATTTACCATACCAACTAATCATTTCCTTTTACTTCCCCAATCTTTCATATATCTTCCTATAACTAAATTCCCTATCCCTTCACCTATCTAACCTTCACAATTTATAAACTATAGAACAACAATACAAAAACAAAGGCATGCAACTATATGGTTCACATTTTCCCCCTTTTTACAAAAACACACCACATCTGGTAAAGCCATCAATTTGCCTATTTTGCTATGAGAGGGTTTGAAATCTCATATAAATCTCATAGAAATCTCAACAAAATTTGATTGAAAAAGTTAAAGGAAATTATAGAGAAAGAGAACGAGGCCTAAAGCCATTAATTAAGGCACAATCCAAACAATAAAGGGATGAATTTTGAAAGATGAAAATTGGAAGTACAAAGATAGGGATTCATTCTCAAATTTGAAAATCGAAAATTGTAGGGTAACACTGGAAGAGAAGAGGATCAACATGCTTGCAATAGGGAAGTCTACTCTCACCCATAAGAATCTCTTCTTTTCAAACACAAACCTAATATCTCATGTTTACAGGGTGAATCTTTCATAAAGGGGGTTCGAAAATTTTGTGTGATTCTCCACAAAATTGGCTACAAAGGTTGAAGGAAAGATACATGAAGACAAATTCAAAGAAAAAGCCATGAAGTAAGCCAAAAATTTGTACAGAGGAAGACAAGATTCAAGTTTGAAAGAATAATTCCAAAGATAAACATCTTCATACACATGATTTAAAATCACAAGGGTGTGCAAAAACTAGAGATTAAAGGGCAATTAAGCAGAAGGAAAAGGTAATTTTATATCAGCCATATATTTTTCAAATCTTTTGAAGCACAAAATCAGAATTTAGGGTCTGCAGAGAACATTTTACAGAGAATAGGATTTCAAAAATTTGAAACAATATAATCAACAATCTCACGAATCAACCAGACTCAAAATTTAAGAATTTTTTTTTCAGGAACAATTTTGTCAAACTAAGTCTCTGTGTTTTCCAAAAAACTAAGTCAAGTATTTTAAAAATGGATGTGAGATTTGAACCACATGGAGTTAGTTTGGTTGGGGTTCATGAAGAATGTGAAGAAATCTTAAGGAGGGAAAGTTGGATTGACTTCTTTGGCAAATTTGAGGGGCATTTGAGAAAGAAACCATGAGCACCTTGAAACCAAAACTAAAGGCAATTTTGAAATTTTGATTTTTCATAAGGGACATGTAAAAGTTCAAGTTCGGGGGAGATGTTGGGTTCATATTTTTTCATAAAAAAACCACCATAGACACTTCCTTTTAAACTCATTTTTCTTCCATTTTTTGGTATTTTCCATACCCATTTCCACTTAGCAAAGGCTCAATAAGGGATTATGAGGTAATTCTTAGTTTATTTCCAATTTTCTATTTAATAAGAAAAAACATTCAATTTTTGAGTTTTTAACTCTGTTACCAGAAAAATTAACTTCCTATAATTACTCATTCGTTAACATGTTTCCAGTATGATCCAGGTAAATTCAACACATGGAAAATGATTAGAATCTTCATGGCATGGAGAGGTTCCCTCATTTACCAAGAAAATCGACTCATAAATGCCTAGTCAACACACAGTCAACTCTACCACTTAGAAGGAAAAAATCGCATTCTTACAACATGATGATAACTTTCGACATGATTTATGAGTTGATTAGGAAAAATCTTCAAAAAGTAAAACATGGGTTTTGTGCAGAATGAACCAATTTGGGTAATAGAAGGGATGATTTTCCAAAAACAATGTTATTTGGGATATTTGGAGGTTTTTCTAAATATGTAAAACCCATATTTTATGTGCAACCAATTTTTAACAAGTGTTCAAACCACCCATCAAATCATGGAGGAAATCACTCATTCTGAGCTTGACCCAGCTGAAATGGAAGGTTGTTAATATATTTCATTACTCCAAAGAATGTTTTTAGGCTCAATAGTCACATTTCATTCTGTATAAATATGTTAAACTATGAGGCTTTTAGTGGGAGTCGAATTGGAGAACTTATGAATGCACTGCGTAGCTGAATTTATGATTAATACAAAGGTTATGATTTCCTCTATTTAATATTATTCATATGTGCATGTACTATCTTGGAGGGCCCACATATTTGGTTCATGTAGTAGCATTGTAAATAGTGTGTGAGTTTCTTTATAATTTTCTTGTTTCATAGAATTCTCTTTTGTTATCTTATTTTTAGATCAGATTTAGATTACTGTTATTTAATACTTTCTTCTGTCTTGTTGTTATAAGGACTAGAAAATTATATTCTTCATTTGATTGGAATCTAGGATAGGATTTTCATAAACAAAATTCATTAATGCACTTGTATTCTTAATCTTTCCTTACAAACATTACTTCACGATTGAATAGAGTAATATTGCAAGGAGCCATCTCTTGCTAGGTTATTTAAAATCTTCACTATTATTAGAGTATTATTGTGAAGAACCTTACACTTTAGAATAATAATTATACCATTGAAACTTTGACAACCGCAAGCTCGTCACTTGCAGAGGAAAATTCACTCTGCAATATGATTTCCAACCAAGAAAAGTGTGATAGTTAAGTTGAAGGAATTTATCTTTTAGATATTTTCATATGATTTGATTTCATGAAGGTGTGGTAAATATTCTTGTAGTCATTAAAATTCACAATCAACAAAGTCCTGTTACAAAATGTTAGAATTATTCTTAAGCAGTTAAGTGTGTATAGTATTCTTTAAATTTAGTCTATTAAAACAATAACTGCATTCATAGGGATCATTGAAGTAAGGACATCCACAATATACATAAGATTTATCCTGGGAAACCCTCGTGGGGGAGAAAACTTAGCAAAGATTCTTCAATATAGATTTTTCAACAAGTACAATGTCTCTCTAAAGAGATATATCACCAAAAATAGAAGATCTACTAGAAACCCTAACCAAAATATAGTAGTGCACCACTAGACCAAGATAGTCCTTCACCAGATAACCAAAACCCTTAACCAAAATAAACTTCTTCTGTAGTTGTGTCACCCTTCCTCTGTAGCTGCTTCACTCTCCAAGACTTGCACACTTTTTTGTGTGAGAGAGATTGTTGTGTGTCTCTTCCAAATGAGGCATATAGCCTCTTATAAATACAAGTTGGACTGCCCAGAATTAGGTCAGGGCCGACTTGTCCACTTTACCCTTGTAATTTACAATTGACTTGTCAAGGCACAATAGGGATAAATTTTACAAAGGCACAATAGGGACGACTTGAAAAAAATAATATAACATTAATCTTTAGGGTTTTTTCATGGTCAAATACAATATGAATATAGGAATAACATCTTCCTAAGCTACTCAAACTTCAACAATCCCTCTTAGCAAGTAAGGTATTCTTCTAGAACGAACATCGTGACTGCTTCTGCTCTTTTGTACACTTGAACATTGACTTGTTGAATTTCGCTGAATCTATATTGAAGAAGTTTTGTAATCACATCAACATCTAGTGTCTCATCATTCATCCATGATTTATGTCATCAGGGGGCTTTCACTCACCGACTCACACATAATATGGCATCTAGTTCCACAATGAACTAGTAACCTCTAGGTTGGCACACCATGTAACTGGTCCACAATGACTAGGCATCTAATCACAAGGATTAGGTGATGTAGTGCACACACACTACCCATCTAGCCCAAAGGCTAGGAAACACCTATGACCACATAGGTTGTCCCACCAACTAAAAATACGGGTAACTAACCAACCCTGAAGGCATGGCATATACTGACCTTGTGCGACGTCATGTTGATTGGTGCCACAATCAGTAATTTTTCGTACCATAATTTTTCACTGAAGTAGCAATCTACGTACCAGGATTTATCACTGGAGTAGCCATCTATGTACCAGGCTTTATCACTGGAGTAGAAGTAACTCGACGTACTAGGATTTATCAATGGAGTAGCCATATGCATAGCAAGATTTATCACTGGAGTAACAGTAAATCGACGTACCATGATTTATCACACTAATTTCCCATGAATGAACACCCATTGCTTCTGCCACATGTTGAAGTTGCTGCCTTGGATCTCAACTATAACTCATCACTCCCTTTTACTAGGGACATCCTTCTAGACCACACCAAGCTTGTCTCTAAAGTTAAAAAACTTCACTTTCAATAGTCTTGGTCAACACGTCAGCTATCTACTCATCTATAGCGACATACTAGAGCTTCACTGCTCCCCTATGTACCATATCTCTGATATAATGCACCTGATCTCGATGTGCTTGGAATTGTCATGGAACATTGGGTTCTCTATCAACTTTACACAAATCTGGTTGTCACACTAGATACGAGTCACCTCTAACTCAATACAAAACAATCCCGCAAGCAACTTCCGAAGCCACACTACTTCGTTGCTAGCTGAACATGATGCTATATACTCTGCTTCAATTGTACTGAGTACCACACTAGTCTGCTTCCTGCTAAACCATGAGATCATGGTTGAATCCATATTGAATCAAATCCATATGTACTCTTCTGATTTGCAACACTATCGGTCTAATATGAATCAGCAAAGCCTTGTAGGCTTATGTCATGATCTGAAGAATACTTGAGTCCATAATCAATTGCACCCTACAAGTACCTCATCACATGTCTTTTTGTAGCCAAGTGAACATTTCTCAACTCAACCATAAACTAAATCAATGTGTTCATCGTAAAACATATATCAGGCCTCATGTTCGTTAAGTACATCAACGAACTAATCATCTATCTATACATGGTGGCATCCATTGTCTTTGAAGATGTATCGCTCAACAAATTCATATTTGTCACCATATGTGGGGGCATGGACTTACAATCCATAATTCTTAATCTCTCCAGAATATCAACATCATATTTTCCTTAATTAAGGAAAATCTCACCCAGTCTCTTCCATACCTCTAGACCTAAGAAATAATGCATCATGCCTAGGCCTTTCATCTCGAACTCTGTTGCAAGATTTCTCTTACTTTCAGTGATGAGCTTCTCTTCTCCTATTAGAAATAGGTCATCCACATATAACAATAGTATCACTGGTCCACCATCCAAAACCTTGAAGTACATGTTGGAATGTGATTTACTCTTATTAAATCCCAAGCTCATCAGGAAGCTATCAATTCTACTGTACCATGTTATGGGTGCTTGTTTTAACCCATACAAGTTTTTCTTCAATCCAAACACATGTGTTTGACTGTCATGTGTCTCAAAACCTTATGGCTACTCCACATACACTTTCTCTTCTATTACACCATTTAGAAAATATGTCTTCACGTCCATCTGGTGTACCTTCCACTTCTTTACTACAACTAATGCAAGTATATCTCTAATTGAAGTGTATCTAGCCATAGGGGAAAATTTCTCCTCATAATATATTCCTTCTTTCTAGGAGAAACCACTTGCCACAAATATTTCCTTGTACTTATCGATACTTCCATCAGATGAATGCTTCGTCTTGTAAATCTGCTTGGAACTTACAATTGTCTTCTCTTTCGATCTTGGAACCACATCCCAAACACCATTCTTTACAATGGACCAATACCCTTCAACCATGGAATCCTTACATTATTTCTTCTTTGCAGCCTCTTCATGAATAGTAGGCTCAACATCAATGATCATGTCACTTAGTAATGCCGCATAGCTAGAGTAAGGTCGTGGCCTCTTTCTTTCTTTGAAGGATTCATCTGGGGCACCATACTTCTCTACATCCTGAATAAATTCCTGATCCCAAGTTGATCTTGTCTTCTTGGTATTCATCTCTCAGGATGAGTCTAAAGGTATCTATGGTTCTTCCATATCATGATCTTCAAGTTCAACATCATCACATGTATATGTATCTATAACTCTGGGAGCTTCAGGCTCCTCATCATGAACCTCATCTGAATGGTGTTGTCTCGATCTACTGAAAGTTGTATCCCGATCGAAGATGACATCTATGCTAGTCTCAATTTGTCAGTGACTAGGGATTTAAACTTGGTATGCCTTCGATGTCTCACTATATCCAAAAAATATACCCTTCTTTCCTGAAGGGTCCAACTTAGATATTTTTTCCTTGGGGACATGCACATATACTCGACAACCAAATATCCTCAGGTGTATGGCCTATGTATTTTCACCTATAAACATATCTTTTGGTGTCTTGTTCCCAACTAATCTATGGGGACTTTCATTCTACAAATATACAACGGTCTTGACTTCCTTTTCCCACAGATTCATCGATATATATTGATCATGAATCATGGCCTTCACTACTTCCATGATTGTACGATTCTGTCTTTCTGTCACACCATTCTGTTGAGGATTGTAGGGAGTAGAGAGCTCCCTCTTAATCCCAAATTCCTTACAAAATGTCTTGAATTCATCTGAAGTGAATTCTCCTCCATTTTATTATCTCAAAGTATTTATCTTCTTTTCAGACAGGTTTTCAAAAATTAAATCCAAGTTTTACGTGAGAAATCATCAATAAATGAAACATAGTATACATACCTATTAAGTGAAGTGGCTGACATCAATCCACACATGTTTGAATGCATAATGTCTAAGACTCCCTTAGCTTTGTTATCACTGCTTGAAAATGGTTTCTTCATGTTCTTTCCTTGTGCGCATCCCTTGCATACTCCTTCATGGTCCACTCGGATTTATGGAAAACCTGTCACAATCTTGCTCATGATGGTAGGGATTTGTAACGTATATGAGCGAACCTCCTATGCCATAGTTCACTTGGAGTAACTGTACTATGTACTAGTGCTGAAACAAAATGTCCTTTTAACTTGTATAAGCCTCCTTCTTGGACACCAATCACTACAACATCATCAATAGATTTTCCTCTAGGCCACATGAGAACTTCTCCGTCAATGAAAGAAACTCTGAATCCTTTCTCATCTAAATATGAGATAGAAAGGAGATTCTTCTTCAAACCAGGTACATACAACATATCCTTCATATTCATATATTTTATGGAGTCTAATGTGTAGGATGCTTCTCCTACTCCTTTAATGGGATATTGATAGTCATCACCTAACTTCACCTTGTGAAATGAATCTTTTTGAACTATATTCGAGAGATATTCCTTGTAACCAGTCACGTGCTTAGAAGCACCACTATCAATAAGTCATGTGTCACTTCCATGAGTGAATGTACTTGTAAGAGATGAGATCAAAACATATTATTCACTTGAGTCTTCTTCTTTGGATTTCTCATGATCATGTTCATCATCTTCCGTGGCATGAGCATGATGTATTTTATACTTTCCTTTTCTAACCTGACCATTGGAGTTGGGATAGTTTATGGCAATGTGTCCCATATTCTGAAAAATGAAGCATCTATAACTTGAGAAATCCTTCTTTAACTTTTGAGTCTTTTGTAATCCATGAGGTTTCTTATGTGAGTGAAATTACTTCTTGCTCTTTCCTTTTTTGATATGTTCTAGTAAGGCTTGATTTTCTTCATCGCCTAGTTTCTTTTCTCTTGCTTCCAATCTAGATTATTCCTGAGTACAATCCTCCCAAAGTATGATAAACCTTGTTAGCCTTCTTCTTGAGCATATACTGATCCGAAAATATCTTTTAAGACTATGGTTGAGTTTCAAAAACATGAATTCATTAACCAATTAGGAATTGATGGAAGAAGCATAAATTAATGAGATATCATAGAAGCCATAATAAGAAATGAATATATAAAATTAAGCACAAACAATCAGAAAACCATAACAACAAAGTTGTTAATGGAGTTTTGCAAGATTGCCTACATATTCGGGCCTTTGTCTCAGTGGGTGAGTCTTTCTTATTTATCTTCAATGCTTCAAAATTACATCATAAAAGTGTCAAATGGATTAAAAACTAGTCTGGATGTGTTCTTCTCAAACTCAAGAACCCAAGACAACTGACGACACTAAAAATGGTTGAGTGTAGCTCCCATAATTGGCCTACAAAGTTCCCCTCAATGACTTCCCTGCATAAAAAAGGCTTTGGCTTCACAATTCTACAACATTTCTCCTCTTCTGAACCTCTCTAAGGCTGCCAAGAACCTTTGGTTTATATATATTTGAAGTGGGAATCAACCTCCCAACTTCCTCCCAATATCTGTCCTCAAATCAGGCTCCAGATCTCCCCAAAATGGCCAAAATCCATTAAAAACAACTAAAATTAGCTTAAAAATCTTAACTTAAGGTTAAAAACCCAAAATTTGGAATATTACAGGGCACAACCCCTTTTTTCCTGGCTCTTGGTCGAATGGGGCATGGCCATGTGTCCTCGGGCTAGTACTAGCACACTGGCCCCTCCTATCTTTTCTCCTGGTCTTATGGCTTGGCCCATATGGCCATGCCCTAAAGCTCCACGTGCCCATATATCCATTGTAGCTCTTGGTTCCTAGTCCCTTGGTCAATCAGGCTAGCCCCTGCCGACCAAAGATTATCCCCCCAAATCCATCACATGTCAACTTTTAAAAAATTTCGACCGTATGGTTAACAAGCACCACAAATAGACCAATCGGTCTGCTAGAGGTTGTGAAGAAATTTCTCATCCCATGAGGTTAGAGGTTCAAATCCCCCAGAGGCTAAACAAAATTTTTAAACTAACCGTCATTGGCCAAATCTAGGGTGCCACGTGGCACCCTCTGATTGGGCCATGTGTCACCTCGTGATTGGCCTGGTCTAGTCACCAACACAGTCAGCATACAGTCAGTGAGCCATGCCATTTCTATACAACCCAATCATCTACCACGTCAGCTTCTGTATAGCCCATTCAACTGCCATGTCAGCTTTAGT
>JZKD02S0506300.1:286018-296891 GCA_000966675.3 Picea glauca | reverse complement strand
ATAAGCTGCCACCATTCTAGCGAGTCTTTCACTCTGTATTTTTACAGTCTCTGTACATTTCTTTCATTAATAGAAATCATGTATTACTGTATCTCTGTGTTTATGGTTGCATCTCCGATATATTTATGTTATATTACTGGATATAAGCGATATCTCTGTGCATTTCTTTACTATATCTCCGCTCTCATTTCGTGCCGAAAATAATCCGGATCACTTGCACCCTCACAGGCCAAGCCATATTGCACTGGGGCACATGTTTCTGTATATGTACACTTCCCCCAACTAATTCTTTATTCATTTGGTAATTGTACAAAACCTTTGTTTCCATCCTTTACATAGTTTTTTGTCATCACCTTTGGCGACCTTTTTTTTCCGGCAAAAGCAACCCATGTCACCCTTGGTTGGGGCATTCATTATATTTTATTCTAGTTGACATCATCCATAAAAATTGAGTATCCCAGAGTCCACGAACCCTAATCTCTAATTTTTTCCACTTTGTCATGCCTCTGGCACAATTTAACCACAGTCTAGTCGTCCCCCTGACGCTAGATTCAGTTTCACGGCTTCTACCACTTATCCTTCACAAATATCCCCAACCAAGGGTAGTCTTGAGTCTCTCCGTATCTTGACTATGTCCATGTTCCTCACTAGTTCCTGATTCTATCATGTATATTTCATGAAGCCCTTTGCTTCTTAGAGTCGTGTCTCCCTTTCTGTCGACATTAGCACAGTTTCTAGAAGGGTGACACTATCTTGGCTCTCGTTACCTTTATAATGAGGAGTCTCGGACGACACAGAGAGACCCATCATTTATCTCTACTATCATTGACCCCCATGACATTCGACTTCAACACCTTCTCATGTTGCAGTGGATCTTACTTTGCGACTATTGCAGTTGTTTTTATATTTTTTGAAGACCTATGAAATTTGATAGGCTATCAATGCCTGCGTATCATCGACACTTCTTACAGGTGTCATCACCTCTTTTCAGATTTTGTTCACCATCATAATTGTCCTCTTATATTATCAACATGCCCTCGAGGGCTCTACAGTCATGTACACCAACACACAGCTTCAATTATTGTATTACACATTTTTGAGTTACATGACACAAGCATGGGGCATGCCCGCCTCGTTTGTACATAGTTTTATTTTTCCACACCTTGCGAAATTTTTGGGTCCTACAGGTTCCCCTCTCCCTCCAATGGGTCACTCTTGAAATTCCTCTCAACACTCTTTCTTACAAAATTACTCTCAGTAGAAGAAACATTGATGTATTTAGGCAATACGTATGCTCCTAACCTCACACATCAAGGGGAGTTTGTTATCATTGGAATTTCGTCCATGAATGGTTACAAGAATCCAACATCTTCAAAACAACCATTAGTTCATCCATGGCCCAGAAAATGCATTTCAAAAGGCACAAAACTATACAACTGATTAAAAAATCATCATGCGCTAAGAACACTAAGGAAGCGTGTGCACGTGCGACAGTTGAAAAAATCCGGAAAAGCACACATGCATTCGATGCGCGACTGTGACGCAAAAATATGTGCACACCTCAGAACGATGCATTTATGATTTTGGTTTGCCTTCCACCCACTTTTGGTTCATCTGCCAAGTCAATTTGACACCCAAATCTGAGCTGAATTCGAGTGGGGGGATCGTCAAAGAGCTAAGGGCGCCCTAAAGAGCCCTGTGTTCACACTAAAGATTGGTTGAATAATGCCTCAAAGATTTTCTATAAAAGGAGGCCATGGGTGCACTATATTTTCAAGGAATTCATTTGTATTGGTATGCTGCCTATATTCTCTTAGAGGAACCTCTTTCCTCACTAGAGAATACAAGAACCATTTCATTTGGCCATTCACATCACCTCTTGAGTGAATGAGATTTGGGTTTCTTCACCATTTCCTTCTAGTTTGATACTTGTAAGAAGATATTAATCATTGGGAGTTCAAGAGCCCTCCCTTGGAGGAAGCGGGAACCCATAAGTCTCCCTTTCTCTTTGTTGTCTTTCTACTAATACAACTTATCCATTGGTGGCATGCATGTTGTTTATTTTTTGTTCTATTTCCCTTATTCACTCTAGTTTAGTTTATTTTATTGTTATTAGTTTAGTTCTTTTTTTATTTCTTATGCTTGATGTTTCTAACTCTTGCATTCACTGTTGTCTTGTCCAGCTAACACAACTGGACTTGTAAGCATCCTTATTTTGCTCATTTAGGTGATGAAAGGGATGCGACAACATTCAGAGGTTACCCTAAGAGATATGTGACCTTCCCGAATTTCCAGAATCCATAAAGCAACTAGTGATGCATTGGGCGATTCCATTGGTGGTCATGAAGTGAAAAATATAAATTTAAAGGAAAGGATTAAGGAACTGGAAGAGACTTTGATATCTCTTCCACTCCTTGCTATTCCTTTGGAAATTTTCTGGCGCACCATGCTCGCAGCCAAATAAAATGATCCTCAAGCTTACTCACATCATCCAGGAGCTATGTGGAGAATAATATCAAGAAAAGAATGGCTCTAATTACAGAAGATTGGGAAATTTCAAAGAGCATGATTTATTTTGGCTGGAGGGTGCATGATTTCCATGAGTATATAAAGGCTGACCTAAAAAATGAAGAAGGTTTCTACCTTAATGTTGTGGTACCCTTTGGTATTAAAGTTTCCAACATGTCAGAGCTAAAGAGAAGAGAGGAGGACCTTCCCTCTCCAAGTCAGATCAAATAGTTGAATTCCTACTGGAAAGAGAAAATAAATAACTTGAACAACATTGCTCAGGCATGTATCCAAGCCATAACAATGAGAGAAGAGCTATACAAAAGGCTCACGGAGGTGGACCTAGATGGAAGCACTAACGAAGCCCAATATCCCAAGTTGATCCTAAACTCATTGTTCCTAAAAAAAAAACAGTTCAATGAACAAGTTGATATTTTTAAAGGAATGTCAATTGAAAATTTCTATGGTATAATTGAATATGATGAGAACACCATCGATAACTGGCTAGTGGATTACTCCGTAAAAAATTAGGATATTGAAGAAATATTACATGGAATTTCCCTTGATCTATGAGACTTGGAGGGCGAGTTGTCCAATATTAAAATATGACATCAAATCAGCATGGCACCTATGAAAAGTTACATCGAAGAATGGTTCAAGAAGGTTATCAATAAACTGACAAATGAAGGGCAAGAAGCAGTTGAGACGGTTCCTGTAACCGTTGATGAAAACGATAAGAGGACATCAGCGAGCAAATGAACACATGAGAGACCATCATAATAAGTTTACCCTGATCACATCCTTATTTTCTTTATCACGTCCTTCATCCAGTTATTCCATCTCTTTCACTATAAAGGTTAACCGAAGACTGATAACTCCTTTTTTATTCTTACGAGGTCTTGTTGATCCTTATACAACCCATTGTCTTCCTTCTAAAAGCTTATTTACTGTATTTATTTTATTTATGGTTTGCGGGAGCCCCAATCCCAATATTTATGACAAACACATTTACAATTTCAATAATATGTAACAGACTATATATTTTTGGAAATTTCAAGAGAACTACTTTGGGAAAAATCTCAATTGTGCTTTGTAACCTTGTTTTCATAATATAAATTATTTTAGGTCGATCTATCATTATATTTATTTGATATTCCCATGTGTCCACTCTGTTAAAGTTATCTTATGTATGGAGATCATATTCTTTTTATTTTATGTGAAAAGAAATATTTATCTTAGACTATGATGGATGTGAGGAATTTTTGATTATTTGCTTTAAATATGTGAAATGTGTAATTCCTGGTCCTTTCTCAAGAACCTTCTTTTAAAAGAAAACAAAAAACATTTTCCTTTTATCTGTTTGCAAATTTTTATGTTTATTTGATTACCACAACATACTTTTGTCAAGTCCCACATTCCAAAAATTTGAAAATATGAAGAAAATATAAAGAGGAGTACCACCTCTATAAAAATGAAGGGGGATTTAAATCCTTGTGAGGTTGTCATTTCGGTCCTAACGGATTCAAGCGTCAAATTTTTTGGCAACCATAATGGGAATTGAATTGAAAGTCAAAACATGGATTAGCATTTTTGAAAGAATATACGACTCTGCCCCACGTTGATCAGCCCCATTTGGAAATTGGATTGAATAATTGACAAAGCATTTTACATTATTTGTAAAATATGGTAATAAAAACAGTCGAGAACCGAGAAGCATTACAAATATCATGGCAGATCTTAGTATAATAAGAAGAAAGAGAAATCATTTGAAGACAGAAGATAGAGGAACGACAAGACCAAAGAAATCAAAGGCTAGCTAGAGAAACACAAGAACAAGGTCGGGATTGAAGTTGGACGAATACAAGGGACCCATTACCAGAAGTAAAAGAAATCAACTATTTAGTCTTAGAAGTGAAAATACTAGCCCTAAAGTCTCCCTAGACATGGCAGAAATAAATGAACAACCCTAAGACGAGCATCATCAGGAGAGACAAGGAGGTGGAAGAGATGCTGCAAGAAATTAGGGAAACCTAGGATTTGAAAATTGAAGGAGGGTAAGAGAATCCCCTCTAAATATTATAGGCGAGAAACATGATCTCCATGTTCTCCCTATGGGAACCTTAAAGTAATTTTATGGAGACAGATAAATTGATGCAATGAGTCATCTACACTTATTTTTTGATGTTTGTGACTTTCACCGTGTTGAGTATGACGATGTCATGGTAAGGTTTTTTCTGCAAACCTTATCAGGAAGAGCATATGAATGGTATACAATGTTTCCCAATAGATCCATTTTCTCATTTAATGACCTTGAAGCTATGTTTTCCCCTCCAATTTCTTACCATACCCTTCTCACCGATTTCACCTAGATTGGTTTGAGTAAGAATGAAAGGATACGACATCTTAATCTTGGGGTCAATAAAACCTTGAGTAGGATTCCAGAAGATAAAAGACCAAATGACCCAGTCATTCTCGGTTATTATAAGAATGCAATTCCCCCGAATGTAAAATATGTTATCAAAACATCCCAAATGGATACTTTGGAGGATGCAATGACTAAATCCACTAATATGGAAGAAATTATGATTGAAACGGGTGTTGACCCCAACATATAATGGAAAGAGTACAAATAAAGTTGGGAGGATTAAATATTAATAATCAAGGAGATTCCAGTTCAAGAAAGAACGAATAACTCAAGCCTCTACTAACTCAAAACCAAATGATGGGAGGAGGATTTTTCAAGGGAACCATACCTGATATAAAGGTTGACCCTGTGGCGGCATAGGAAACTAAACAAAGAATCGAAATTGCACAGATGAATAGAACCATCAAACAAATGCATAACAAGATAACCAAACTAAGGGGAGATAATTACATGCCAAATCCAAGAATTCCAATCTCAGAGCAAAGGAGGAACCCTTCCCAAGAAAACAGAGTGAGGTTTAAAAACATGGATAATCTGCAAAGACCAAGGATTCCTAGACAATCTACTCCAAATTTGGTTTTTCTGGATGATGTCTATGATGAGAAATTAATTGAGTAAAAGAATTATTACTCACCTGATGAGAGCTATGAAACTTTTCATATGGAAAAATGCGAGACACCCATGTATATATTTGAAGAGGGAAACAATGATCCCAACTTGCAAGAAAATGTTTCCCAGACAAGAGGATTTGTAAATAGACCAAAAAACAAAGGTGATTCTGATAAAGAGAACCAAAAATAAAAATAAAAATAAAAAACAAATGAGAAAAGAGAAAATGAGAAATTGATCGATAGCATTGGAAGTAAAAAGAAACACATGGCGTCAAAATCCTCTCAAATGACATTTAATGTTGTAGAGGATTTGAGTAAATTAAGGATAACCCTACCCTTTATGGAAGTGGTGAATATTCCCTAGCAAAGAGAAAACATTTTGAAGTTGTTGGATGATCCATTTGAAAGAGGAGAATTTGTTGTTACCAATCAAAAAAAAATCCCTATCCAGTCAACTACCAAGCCAAGAGGTAAAATTCCTCCCTTTTACATTTCTATCGAAAAACTTGATGTGGCACTGCATAATTGTTTAGTTTACACTGGAGCGACAAACAATATTATGCCACTAGTGGTCATGGAGGCATTGAGCATGAGTTGCACCAAGTATTATGAAACCGGTGAAAGTATATATGCGATTGTTTCTAGAAAAGTGCCAGCTTAATTGATAATCAAGGACTTTTATGCTTGGATTACAACAACCCCACATATCACTACAGTTTTCAATATTATTGTGGTAGACCTTCCTCCGACATATGGAGTTGTGGTAGGAAGAGACTAGACATCTAAGATCAGAGGATATATAATGAACGATGGAATTTGTATGATGTTTCCAGGAAAAGAAGGAGCAATGAATAAAGTGCCCTGTGAACCTAGAAAACCCTTCTCCTTCAAAAAGAAGGACAATGAATTGATGGAGGATTATATATATGTTGGGATTGGGAACTATGATATCCTAGACATGGAGCATAACGAAAGTCTAGAGCAATTGAAAGACACAAAGAATCAATAATATTTGTTTGAAGGGTATTGGAGGATGTCATTTGATGGAGCTTGTTCAAGCTCTAGAAATAGAGTTGAAATTGTTCTTATGATTCCAAGTAAGTTTATGCATCCACACGCTATTAGCCTAGAGTTTTCATGCACTAATAACAAGGCAGAGAATGAAGCTTTGATTCACGAGATGATCATTTCATAGGAAATAAAAATAGAACATCTAATTGTAATGGGAGACTCAGAGTTGGTCGTCAATTAGGTTACCCATAGGTATAAAATAAAAAAGGAAAGGCTTAAGTTGTATTTCAAAAGAGTTAACGAATGGATGGAATCTTTCAGTTCCTTCAACATTTATTTTATTCCAATTGACAAGAATCACAAGGAAGATTCACTAGCCTTGGCAGCCTCATTGTCGAACACAAAATATATCCAAAGCAAAACGTATTTCCAGGTAGAAAGATATTTTTGACCGCCCGTGCCCGATAACATTGAGTACTTTCAAGTGTTTGAGAACGGTGAACAACTAGAATTTGTTTTGTTAAACGATGATGATGATGATGAAAATGATCGCTCGTCTTTTAACCCCAAAGATTGTATTGAATCTTAATATATTTTTACAAAATATGATCATGCTAAGAATCTCCTTGAATAAATTTTAGTTTGAAAAGTGTAAGAAATGAGAAAAGTCAATATTGGAACTGACAATTCCCCAAAATATGTCAACTTGGGAGTTGATTGCACCACTGAGGAAGTTGATAAATATGTTTCCTTGTTCAAAGAATACATTGATGTGTTTTTTTGGACCTATGATGATTTAAAATCTTATGATAAAACTATATTCCAACATATCATTCCATTTAGGGAAGGAGCAAAGCCAGTGAAGAAAAAAATAAAAATGATGAATCCCAAGCTAAAACCTCTGGTAAAAATTGAATTGGAGAAATTGAAGAAGGTAGGAATAATTTATCCCATTAGACACTCAAAATGGCTTTCGAATCCTATTATTGTAAGGAAAAATACCGGGGAAATCCGAATGTGTGTTGACTTTAGAGACCTTAACAAAGAAAGCATAAAGGATAACTTTCCTTTGCCTGATATGGAGTTCTTTCTCCAACAAGTTATTGGATCGGCTTGCATGTCCATGTTGAATGGTTTTTCTGGATATAACCATGTCTTGGTGGTTAAGGAAGATAGGGAAAAGACAACAGTTATCACACCTTGAAAACATATGCATATTCTAGGATGCCCTTTGTTTTGAAGAACGTTGGAGCCACATTCCATAGGTCCATGGATCATGCATTCAATGGATTGATAAGAAATTTTATGGAAGACTATCACGATGACTTGGTGGTGCATTCAAAGAAAAGGTTTGAGCATATCCATCATTTGAGAAAGGTTTTTGAAAGATGTATATTATATGGTGTCTCTTTGAATCCAAATAAATGCTTGTTCATTGTGACTCAAGAAAAATTGTTGGGACATATTGTATGAAAATAAGGGATTTACATAGATCCAAAAAGAATTAAAGAAATAAACGATCTCAACCCCCCAACATCCAAGAATGGAGTCCAATCATTTTTCGGCAATATCGATTTTGTGACAAGATTTTTTCCTGACTATGCAAGTATCGTGAAGTCAATAAATTTGTTGTTGAAAAAGGAGTAGAGGTTCGAATGGACATCGAATACTCAAGAGGCATTCAATAATATCAAAGTAGAAATCACCACTTCTCATTTCCTCATTAGTTCAAACTTTCAAATAGATTTCATCATATATTCATTTTCTACAGAGACAATTGTTGCATCCGTTCTTACTCGAAAGAACATCAAAGGAGAATAACTCTCAATAAGCTTCATGAGAAAAACCCTACATGACTATGAGTTAAGGTATTTAGAATTGAAGTAGGCCTTGGCTATTATAAAAGAAGTAGAACACTTTCTCACGTACATATTGAACTCCCATGTTATATATTATATTCCCTCATTACCACTGAAGATGCTTATGAATCAACAATTGAGAGAAGTAAAATGGACTAACTGGTTGGAAAATATACAAGAATATGATATCAAGATTAAACCTTTAAAATCTATCAAAGGACAAGTTTTATGTAAGATCATCGTGAATGGGGATTCGATTGATGGAATTATTTCAATTTTAGTCGGGGAACCATTAGTTGATTCATAATGGTACAAAGATATTATATTCTACTTAAGGCCCGAGCAATTTCATGTCACCATGAAAAACAAGGAGTGAAGAAAATTGAAGATGAAGGTGAATCAATATGTGATGATTGTTGACATACTGTTCAAAATAAATCTTGATGGTATACTACTGAGATGCGTTGATAAAATCAAGCCCAAGAACTAATAAGAGAATTCCATGAGGGAATATGTGGTGGACACTTTGCACCTACTGCAACCGCCCATAATATAATAAGAGAAGGATTCTATTTTCCATCGATTTTGAAAGACTCATATGCCACAATAAGGAATTGTTTGTCATGTTGGCAGTTTTCGGGAAAAATGAAGAGATTCACGATGCCTTTGCATCCCATAATTGTAGAACAATTTTTCTCCCAGTGGGGACTTGATGTTGTCGAGCCAATTAATATTAAGTCTAGCATGGGGTATATATACATTCTCATGGATACAGATTACTTCGCGAAATGGATGGAAGTAGTGGCATTGAAGAAGGTTGATGATGAATAGCTAATTAAATTCCTCAAAGACAATATTCTATTGGTATTTGGTGTCCCAGATAAATTTATCATAGACAATGGTTCAATTTTCATTGGGTCAAAGTTTACAGAGTTTTGTGGAGAATATGGAATCAGCATGGGTCAATCAACAAATTATTATCAACAAGGTAATGGCCTTGTTGAATCCACAAACAAAACACTTTTTCAGATACTGAAGAAAATCATTGACAAGAACCAAAGGAATTGGCATCTAAAGCTGATAGATGCATTATGGGAAAGTAGAATGACTCTGAAGGATAACACTAGGATGTCTCCATATCTATTAGTTTATGGGAAAAAAATGAAAATGGCAATTAGCCTCGAGATCAATGCATTTATTTTTGTGGTTAATACCGAAGATACATAATACATTTCACCCATACAGAGGATAATACATTAGTTTTTGAAGTTCTAGGAAGAATGAAAAAAATCCTTGAATCAAACTTCTCAGAGGAAAAAGAGCATCAAAAGATATTTTGATCAGAGCACAACTGTAAATAATTTCAAGAAGGGAGAGATGGTGCTACATTGGAACAAGGCCGAGGAGAAACCGACCATGGATACAAAGTTTGAAGCACTCTGAATCAGACCATACATCATCGAAAATATCTTGGGTTTTAACTCCTATATGCTCCAAGACATGAAGGGTAAAATATTAATGCTTCTTGTCAACTGGAAACATTTGAAAGGTTTCTTCTCGTAAGACTTTCTCATTCTCACTATACACAATTTTATTTTTCATTTTGTACATTCTTAGTCTGACCCCATAGCCTAATAGGAAGAAGCACCTGGTCATAAAAGGATCTGGATTCTTGACAAACCACAGGGGTCTATCATCCCACAGTTGGAGCCAGTTGTTGAGATCAATTATTGCTCCCGAATTTCCCCTCCCCTTTTCTATTTTCGCAATTTATTTTGTCCATTTCTTTTTCCCTCTTCTATACTTACCCAAATTCCCCTTTTATTTTTCCCTTCTATTCTCCATTTCTAGTTAATATACTTACTCATTTTCCCAAAACGATGGGTTTGCAGGTTGGAAGAATCATGGATTCTCATCTCCATCCACACTCTCACATCATCATTCTGACTAATTGCTACATTATCCTATACTTAGTCGTTTCTGTAGTCACGGGTTTACGAGTTTCAAGATTTCATATCCCTTGTTCTATGACATACATTTTGTACCCAAATGATTTGTGATCTACATTTTGACCATTGGACTCCCCTATCTCCTAAGTATCTCATCTCTCCTATATTGAGTCCGAACAACCACATTACAACACTTAGACAATTCTCAACCTTCTGCAACAACGAGTTCTCGGATTGGTGGGTTCACAAAAGTCCCAAATGTTATTTACTCTCATCCATCCATGCCACCTTCTCTCTTTTCCCAATATGAATTTAGTATGGTTTAATGCTAATAACTCATCATGCATGTATCATATAGATTTTCATTAATAAGCGAAGAGCTCGAGGAGATTTCTTATTAAACCACATTAAGAATGATTTGCAGAAGATTATATTATATCTCTCAAGCACTCATTTCAAATATTATCTGGATCAAAAGAACACTCTCGTCAACTTAAGGCAACAACAACT